>UELV01114904.1:19849-30448 GCA_900490015.1 Megastigmus stigmatizans | reverse complement strand
AATAATTTTAATGAAAATGATTAAACAAATTGGTATTAGCAAATTTAGTTGTATTTTAACCGATAGAGGAAAAGAATTTTATAGATGAAAAACAATAGAAAAACATTTTAAAATAAGAGTTTATTTTTGTGATGCTGGTAAACCTCGTCAGAAAGCATTAGTGGAAAGAATAAATAGAGATATAAGGCGTTGATTAGGTCAAAATGAGTCATTAATTAATATTCGTAGTAGATTAAAATCTATTTTAGATATATTAAATACTACAATTAGACCTTGCTTAGGAAATTTTACATCAAGACAATATTTTAAAAAAATTTATTTAAATTAAATTATTGTGTGCATAAGATAATAAAATTTATTTTTTGTTGTGTTTAATTTTATAATTTTTAAAATAAATATTAAAAATAATATTTTTATTTTGTTATTTTTTGTAATTATTGATTTTTATTTTTAATTTGTTATAATTTTATTAACTTTTTATGATTTATTTTTACAGTATACAGTTTATTTTTACAAAAATATGAAATTAAATAATTTAACATGTTAAGTGAGTCATTTTTTAATTAAAAAAACAACTCCTTTCTTTTAATAAGAGTTGTTTTGTCCTAATTCGTTTTACAATTTACATTTAATAAAAAATGCAAATTATGCATATTTTTAACAAAATTATTCTATAATATAACTATAAAATAATGAAAATTTATATAAAAATCCAAATGTAAGGCAGTTATTTTAATAGAAAGAGTAAAAAAAGACAATGATGTTAAGTTTATCGCCACAACATATTACCTATTTATCAATTTTAATTTTTGGAATTATTGTGGGGACAATATTGTTAATTATTTGAATTTTCCAAAAGAAACGATTAGCTAATAGCGGAGATTATTATGCTAAAAATAATAAAAATTTAGATTTATGAAATTATATTAAACGTAATATTGCGTTATATAGTGCTTTTTTTTGTTATGTTATTAGTATTTCCGCTCTTTTTTTATTGGTTTTATAAAATTATCATTATTTTAAAAAAAATAAAAGAACTTTACTTTGTAGTAATTAACCTAACTTTAAGTTAGTTAAATTCTATAATTATTTAGGAAATATTAATTTATTATTTTAAAAGGAGAAATCAAAAATGAGTGAGAAAGCCAAGCTTAAACCTTTTATGTCAAAGGCTTGATGAAAACAATCAAATCAAAGGACAATGGGGACTTTAAGTAAATTAAGTAAAGCATTTCTGTTACCAATTGCGTTGTTACCAATTGCTGGAATCTTCTTAGGAGTTGGTGCGACTATTTCATCAAAAGTTGATCCTGCTTCAGCAGCTTGATACTTTGGAAATTTTTTAAATAAAATGGGAGATATTGCCTTTGGTAATTTGCCAGTATTATTTTGTATTTCTGTTGCAATGGCCTATACGGAGGATGCTGGAGTAGCAGCATTGACTTCAGTGGTCGGGTTTTTAGTTTTTAATGCAATTCAGTTGTCATTATTAAATGAGGCATATGCTCATATTCAATATGTTGTTAATATTGAGGGTGGTGCTTCACCAATTATGGGATTAACTGTTGATGGTGTAACATCAGCCAGTCCAACTTTACTAACGGGTGAACAATTATTGGAATGAATGAGAACCAGTGATATTTATAAAGAATTAGTGAAAGGGAATGTTACTGTCACAATTGTTAGTTCAGCACGAGTAACTGATCAATTTAACTTGTTATTTTACACTGGTCAAAAATGAGCAGTTCAAAATAAATTATTAACTTCTAATTTAGGAATTAATTCATTAAATACTGGTGTTTTTGGAGGGATTTTTGTTGGAGCGATTGCGGCTTTCGCTTATAATCGTTTTCATAAAACACAATTACCTTCAGCGTTAAGTTTTTTTAGTGGGACAAAATTAGTTCCAATTATTATGTTTATGGCAGTAATTCCATTAGCTTTTATTTTTATGATTATTTGACCATTAATTGGAACTGGGCTAGCATGATTTGGAAATAACTCAGGAAAATTACCAGTAGGGTTAGATTCTTTAATCTTTGAGATTTTTGAGCGATCATTAGTGCCATTTGGGTTACATCATGTGTTTTATTCACCATTATGATGAACACAAGCCGGGGGAAGTATGGCAGATTTAATCGCTAATGTTTCAAAAGACCCTTTAAGTTATATGGCTTTCCTTAAAGATTTACAAGGAGCTGGTTATATTGATGCTAATATTGATTTAAGTACAATTACAGTTGGAGCAGCACAAGCAGCAATTACTAGTTGAGTATCAGAACTAAATGCTTCAACAATAGCAGCAGTTGGTGATCAAACAATTATGTATAAAGTTATTGCTGATCCAAAAATTACCTTTACAATGGTTCAACATATGGGGTTAAATTTAGGGCGATTCCAAACTGGGAAGTTCCCATTTATGATGTTTGGATTACCAGCAGCAGCAGCAGGAATGTACTTTAGTGTTCCAAAAGAAAATCGAAAACAAGTAATGGGAATTTACTTTTCAGCAGCCTTTACTTGCTTCTTAACAGGAATTACAGAACCAATTGAATTTACTTTCTTATTTGTAGCACCATGGTTATTTTATGGTGTTCATATGCCATTATGTGCAATTTCATTTATGTTAATGGGATTATTACATGTGCATACATCAATGACTGTTTCAGGTGGATTTATTGACTTTATTGTCTTTGGTATTATTCCATTTGTTGGTGGAAAAGGAACAAACTTCTATTGAATTCTTGCAGTTGGAATTCCATATATTGGAATTTATTTTGCAGCTTTCTACTTCGCAATTAAATATGGGAAAGTTCAAATTCCTGGTCGTGATGGTATCACAAAACTATATACTAAAGCTGATTTTAAAGCAAAAAAAGGTACTAATGAAACAACTTCATCAGCACCAGCAAAGGGTGATGCGGCAAAAAGAGAAAAGGCACGTAAAATTATTGAATTTTTAGGTGGTGCTGATAATATTACGGCAGTTGATTCATGTGCATCACGTTTACGAATTACAGTTGTTGATAGTAAACTTGTCAATCAAGATGGAATTAAAGGATTAGGTGGCAGCACCGGAATGCTTATTCGTGGTCAATCGGTTCAAATTATTTATGGTGGAGAACAAGAAGTAATTAAACCGTATATGCGTGAATTATTAGCTGAAATGCGTAATAATAAAGAGACAGCGAATTTAAATTCAAAACAGGGTTAAAATTAAATAGATATCAAAAAAACATTAATTTTTTAATTAATGTTTTTTTGTCTATTTTAACAAATGCTATTTTGTGATAAAATTATAATATATAAAAATGGAGTGGAAAATAATGACATCAATTTTTGGATATCCAAAAGAGGAATTACAATTAGATTTAGTTGCGCATGGTTTTAAGAAGTATTTAGCAGAACAAATCTTTGATTGAATATATGTCAAAAACATATATTCTTTTGATAAAATGACAAATATTTCTAAAACTGATCATAATAAATTACAAGAATACTATACGATTAAGCCATTAAAAATTGTTGTTCAACAACAGTCAAAAGATGGAACAGTAAAGTTTTTGTTTCAATTAGCAGATGGTTATAAAATTGAAACAGTTTTAATGCCTCAAAGTTATGGTAATTCTGTTTGTGTTACAACACAAGTTGGTTGTAATATGGCGTGCACTTTTTGTGCCTCAGGACTATTAAAAAAAACCCGGAATTTATCAACTGCCGAAATTGTTCAACAAGTTATGATGGTTAATCGTTATTTAGCAACAACAAATGAACGTGTAAGCCACGTTGTTGTAATGGGAATTGGCGAACCATTTGATAATTTTGATAATACGCTTAGGTTTGTCAACATTATTAATGACTCAAAAGGTTATCAAATTGGTGCGCGCCATATTACAATTTCTACTTGTGGGTTAGTTCCAAAAATTAAACAATTTGCAGAATTAAAGACCCAAGTTAATTTAGCAATTTCATTACATGCTCCAAATAATACGATTCGTAATCAATTAATGCCAATTAATAAAGCTTATCCAGTAGAAAAATTAATGGATGCAGTTCGTTATTATATTGAGTTAACTAATCGGCGTGTTACTTTTGAGTATATTTTAATTGAGAATGTTAATGATAGTCGTGAAACAGCATTAGAATTAGCAAAGTTAATTCGAGGATTAAATGCTTATGTTAATTTAATTCCTTATAATACAGTTGCAGAAAATGGGTATCAACGCAGTACAAAAATTAATCAATTTTTTGAAACTTTACAACAGCAAAAAATTAATTGTATTGTTCGTCGTGAATTTGGGCACGATATTGATGCTGCTTGTGGTCAATTACGAGCTAAAAATGAAGGGATTATTAGAAAATAATTATGCAAATACGGTTTGGATACAAAACTGATATTGGTGCTTATCGTAGTAGTAATCAAGATTACTTTGATTTTGCCAATAATAGTTTTAACAATTATATTGCCATTGTTTGTGATGGGATGGGTGGTCATCAACATGGCGAAGTTGCCAGTAAAATGGCTGTTGATAGTTTGGTGGAACATTTTAAACGGACAAATTTTAATCATTTGTCCGATGAAGAAATTAATAAATGGTTTCGTCAAACAATTTTAGCAATTCAACAGGAAATGGTTACTTATGCTCAAATTTATCCTGATACAAGTGATATGGGAACAACAGTTGTTGCTGCCTTAATTGCTAATGGAAAAGTATATGTTATTAATATTGGTGATTCACGGTTATATAAATTACATCATGATAAAATTTATCAAATTACTACTGACCAAAATATGGAAAATTCAACAGAATATCGAGAAAAACAAGAATTAGAATTTCAAGGTCAATATAAAAAACAATATAATATGCATACTTTTTGAAAAGTATTAACAAGTGCTTTAGGTCCAACAAAGAATTTAAAAATTGATACTTATGTTATTGAAGATATTAAAGGACAGTATTTATTAACCACCGATGGAATTCATGATTATGTTGATGAAATTGATTTAATTGAAACATTAAAATCAGCAAATAAATTAAACGATAAGGTTAAAATTTTAATTGATCGGGCATTAGAAAATCTATCAACTGATAATTTAACCGGAATTGTTTTTGAAATAACAGATTAAAGCACTGTTATTTTTATTTGTTGTTTTTTTCTTCTTAGTTTTTTGTGTTATGATGTTTACAAGTTAAAATAATAAGGTAAAAGGGTGCAGAAAATGGAACAAATCACAATTGGAACAGTGTTACACAATCGTTATAAGGTTTTAGCTAAAATTGCAGATGGTGGTATGGCTGAAGTTTTTGAAGGATATGATATGTTATTAAAGCGGCATGTTGCAATTAAAATTATGACATTAACATTATCAAAAAATAAAGAAGCAGTAGAACGTTTTAATAAAGAATATAATTCAATTGCGCAGTTTTCCCATAATAATGTGGTTAAAGTTTATGGTTCATTTCAGGCGTATGATCGTCATTGTTTAGTTTTGGAATTAGTTAAAGGTTATACTTTGAAAGATCGTTTACTAACATTAGGTCCTTGCACTGTTAAAGAATTATTATATTTTTTTGATGAAATTAATTTAGCTATTACGGAAGCTCATCATAATGATATTATTCATCGTGATATTAAACCAGAAAATATTTTGATTTCATATGATGGTAAAATCAAGGTTGCTGATTTTGGGGTTGCAATTTTAGAAAATAGTGAAGATTTAGAATGTGGCAAAATCATTGGAACATCAAAATATATGGCACCAGAAATTGTTCAATCAAAACCAGCAACAAAACGCAGTGATATTTATGCTTTAGGCATTATGTTATATGAGTTAGCGGTTGGGATGGCTCCTTTTGTTGGAAAAAATCCAACTTTTGTTGCAGTTAAACATGTTAAAGAATTGCCACTACGA
This sequence comes from Megastigmus stigmatizans, assembly GCA_900490015.1. Taxonomy (NCBI): domain Eukaryota; kingdom Metazoa; phylum Arthropoda; class Insecta; order Hymenoptera; family Megastigmidae; genus Megastigmus; species Megastigmus stigmatizans. Next base: position 24,534 of record UELV01114904.1, on the reverse strand, counting down.
CCACGGTTAGTAAATCCCTTAATTCCACAAAGTTTAGAAAATGTTATTTTAAAAGCAATTGCGAAAGATCCTAGTGAGCGGTTTCAGACAGTAGTAGATTTTAATACTAGTTTACAAGCAATTGAAACATCAGAACATCGCTCGGAAAAACCTTTAAAGTTATCAAATATGTTTGAAGTAAAAGGTAAGCAGTGTAAGCTTTATGATCGGTATTATTCTTATCCATGATTTTTAAGAATTAAGGTTGCTTGATGATTTAGTTTCTTACTAGTTTGTTTCATTATTGCCTTAGTTTGTCTTTGCTTGTTTTTACCAGGGTAGAATAATATGCATCAAACAGGAATGATTATTCGCATTGTTAGCGAGTTTTGTTATGTTAAAAATGATATTGACCATCAAATTTATGCTTGCAAAGCAAAAGGATTATTTCGTCATCAAGAAATTAAACCAGTTGTTGGTGATTATGTTCAATTTGAAATTCAAAATGACAAGCAAGGAATTATTTATCAAATTGAACCGCGTAAAAATGAATTATACCGGCCACGAATTGCTAATGTTGATCAAGTTATTATTATTACAGCAATGGCAGAACCGGCTTTTAATTCATATTTATTAAATAAATATTTAGCATTTATTGAATACAAAAGTTTAAAACCAGTTATTGTTTTTACTAAAAAAGATTTAGTGAAAACAGATGAACTTTATCAAAAATATTTTAACTGATATCCAAAGTTAGGTTATGAAGTTTATTTTATTAGTAATAAAAAAGATGATAAAAAAGTATGACAACAATTTGAACAACTTTTTCAGAATAAAATCACAGTGTTAACTGGGCAAACTGGTAGTGGTAAATCATCAACTCTAAATACGCTATTACAAGCAGAGATAATTAAAACGCAAGAAATTTCTAAAGCATTAGCCCGCGGAAAACATACAACGACAGCTAGTGCATTATATGAGTTATTAGATGGAATGATTGCTGATACACCAGGTTTTTCAACATTTGATTTAAGAGATTATGAAAAAGGAGGATTAGCCCGCTCTTATCATTTATTTAATCAATATGCTAATGAGTGTAAGTTTCGAACTTGCTTGCATTTACATGAGCCACATTGCAAAATAAAAGCATTAGTTCAAGCAGATGTTATTCCACAATTTTTTTATAATGATTATGTTCGCATTATACAAGAACAATAGAAAGAGGTAATGATGAAAAAATATTTTGTTGCACCAAGTGTTTTAAGTGCAAATTATTTAATCCTACAAGAAGAGTTAGCAGCAATTAAGAAAGCAGGTGCTCAATGAATTCATTTTGATGTAATGGATGGTGATTTTGTACCAAATTTAACTTTTGGTCCAAAGATTTTAGCTGATATTACTAGTTATAGCGATTTATATCTTGATTGTCACTTAATGGTTAAAATTAAAAATAGGAGTGTTGAAAATTACTTGCTGCCCTTTATTAAAGCAGGTGCATCAGGAATTACTTTGCATTATGAAGCATTAACTGAACCACAATTAACTGAATTTTTAAGTTTACGAACAAAATTAAACATAAAAATTGGGTTAGCAATTAAACCATCAACTCCAGTTGAAATTATTTACCCGTATTTAAATCGTCTTGACTTAGTCTTAGTAATGACAGTAGAACCTGGTTTTGGTGGTCAAGCTTTTATTCCAGCAGCAGCAGCAGAGATTAAAATTTTACGACATTATCTTGAACAAAATAATGGCAAAACACTAATTGAAGTTGATGGGGGAATTAATGCTGAAACTGCAACCCTTTGTAAACAATATGGGGTTGATGTGTTAGTAGCGGGTAGTTATTTATTTGGCCATGTTGATTTAGCAGCAAGGTTGAAAGGATTATTAGCAGATGAAAGCAAATAAAGTTTTAATTGTTTGTTCAGAAACAAATTTAGATTTACAGCAGTATCAAGATTATTATAAAATTGGTGTGGAACGAGGTGCCTTAGATTTAATTAAAACTTTTGATACTTTTGATCTTTTTTGTTGTGACCAGGATAGTTTAACAACAATAGAAGCAAAACTAATTACTAGTAAAGCAAAAGAATTATTAATAGTTTCCCAAATTAAAGATTATATTGATGGTGAATTAGCCTTACAAGAAGCGTTAAAATTAAAACCACAAGAAATTATTTTTATTGCACAAGGTAATCGCTTTGATATGGAGTTGAGTTGTTTTAACTTTATTTATCGCTATAATATTATTTTTATGAATGATAATACTTATGCTTATTTATTAAAACCAGGAATGAATGAAGTTTATCAAAAGGCAGATTATCGTTATTTTTCATTATTTAGTTTGCAAGCAGCAACTGTGACAATTAGTAATTTAAAATATAATGCTAACCAATTAAAATTGTCAGAATTATCGCCTAATGCAGTTAGTAATGAATTTCTTACGTCAGTCGGGAATATTGATGTTTTAACAGGACAAGTTGTTGCAATTTATAGTAAATAAATTATAGTAAATAAAAATCGGTTTTTAAAACCGATTATTTTTTGCTTTAAAATTTGGTACCCATGATCGGGCTCGAACCGATACGAATTTCTTCGGTAGATTTTGAGTCTACTGCGTCTGCCAATTCCGCCACATGGGCATTTGTACCTTTTTAATTTTATCGTATTTTAGAGAAAAAGGAAGCATAAATTTTAAAATTTATGCTTCCTTTTTTTATTATTTTGTGACTGTGTCCTTGAACTTTATTTATTGCGCAATTTGACCTTTACGCTTTAATGTTTTTAAAGTTCTTGTTGCAACACGTAATGTTTTAACTTCACCATCAACAACAATGCTTACTTTTTGTAAATTAACATTTCATTTACGACGAGTTGCATTTAACGCGTGTGAACGTTTGTTTCCTGATAAAGCGCTTTTACCAGTAATTTCACATTTTCTTGCCATAATTTCACTCCTTTATATCTACATACTATAAAATAATAACTAATTTTTAAATTAAAAGCAAGTATAAATATAATTTTTATGAAAACCTTTAGTTTTTGCTAAATTTAAATTAAAAAATGGATAAAACTATTGTTAAGAGTGTCATCCATCTTTGTCTTATCTTGAATTTTCTTCAACTTGTGTTACCTGTTCTGGTTGATTTTCTTGTTGGTTCATATTTTTTACTTGTTTGTTAATTGCAATAATACTCTTTTTTTGTAAATCTGTTAAATGTGGTTTGGGAGGAACAGGTGGTTTGCTTTTTTGATTGTCTTGTGCATGAATCGCACTTGGTCCTGGTTGTGATTCTAAATTTAATAATTCTTGATTAGATAATTTTAAACGTGGTGGTGTTGCAATTGGATTTATTTTTGATTTAGGTAAATATCATTGGGTATTTTTTTGTGCATCAATTATTGCTTTGTCTGTATTTAATACAAAGTTATTAAGTTTAGTTCTTAAATTTTGATAAGTACCACGAATTGTTTCAATAATTTCTTTTCCATTTGGAATGATTTCTTCATTTTTATGTTGAAAATGAGGAAAAATTACTTCTTTGTATAATTCATTTGCAACATTTTTAATATCTGATAATTCTTCTAAATTTATTGTTTCTTTTAGATTTTTATCTTTTTTTATTATTTTAAGATATTTATTTTCTAACTTGTTAAAATCTTTTAATAATGTTTTAAAATCACTATCCACTTTATCTAAATTAAATAAAAATTTTATTTTGTTCATATGTTTACACCTTTTTTATTGTACAGTAACGTTATTTACTAATTAAAATAGTCATACACTACTTATATAATAACTCATTTTATTAAAAAATAATATTTTTTATAATATCGTCAGTTATTTTATAATTGAAAATTGTTTAGTTACTTAGTATTTAGTAAATATTTTACTTAATGATTGAATTTGGGCGAGTAACAAAGATACGGATTTACTGAAAAAGTAAATCTTTTTTATTTGTTAAATTGCAAGCTTGTTAATAATTAAATATTGATTTGTTGTGGTAATAAAAATGCAACAAATGTTTTTATTGTGCAATTTTAATTAATAACAACAAGTTAATTAACTAGTTTATTAACAAGTTAAGTAATAAGTTAAATAATTGGTTAAATAACTAGTTGTTTAACAAGTTTAGCACCTTGTTCAGGGCAAAATTGTTAGATTGGTGGTGTTAATATTTATAAAGAAAAAATGGTTTATGTATATTTAAACAAAAATTATATTAGATCAATTGAATTTGATACATTAACTTGTAGAAATATAATTAGTCCAATTACACCAGGTGGTAGCATATTAATTCCTAAGCAACTTATTTATAATGCAAAATATTCAAATCAATTAAAATTGGGGTTATTTCCAAGTCAAAAATATGAAGAATTTATTATGGAAAATGGTGCAAAAAGGATATTAGGATATATTGTTGGCATTGAATTGAAGAATGCAATAGAGGTTAGAGCAAAAAATAATATTAAAAATTACAATAATCAAGCAGAAAATTTATCAGTTTTAAATAAAAAAGAAGTTATTGATTGGATGGGTTAAGATAAATTGGACAACAATAATGTAGAGTAAATATTTATAATTAAATTACAATGGAGGTGTAATTATGGCAAAGAATCATTATACCGATAAATTTAAGCAACAAATTGTTGGTCTTTACAAAATGGGTTAAACTCCTGAACAATTAGCCAATGATTACCAA
>UELV01114901.1:3226-25237 GCA_900490015.1 Megastigmus stigmatizans | reverse complement strand
TACAACCAAAAAGAAGGTTTTGAAAAATTTCACGAAAAAAGTGAAAAAATTTAGAAATTTTCAACTATTATATAAAAAATTTAGAAATTTTAAAAATATTTTAGAATCATGAAAAAAACTTTCCCGTAATATTTGAACATCGACTTGCACTTTTTGCAGTATTTTGAATTATTGTCATTGCATTTTCCTTATGAAAAAAATTCATAAAGTTGAAAATTTCCAAATTTTTTAACTTTTTTTCGTGAAAAACACGCCATATTTTTTTGCAGGAGTATTTTAACAAAAAATCGGTATCACCATTCAAAAGAACAGCTCAAAATACGGCGGATATGATCTTTTTCAAATTTTTTCAAACTTTTTTTTAGTTGAAAAAAAGCCTTGAAAAAGTTGTTGAAAATTCGGGGTCTTGGTCGTTAATGGGTTAAGCCGAAAGTTCATAAACAAAATATTTCAATTGCGATTGTTTCGGTGCTACCATTGTTCCCAATAAATCCGGAATATATTGAATCAGTAATTAACTTGTAACAAGCAGCAACGTTTGTTCCGTTTTTAATGAAAAGAAAATTTTTATTATTTTCGATTAAATTTGTGCTCCCGCTTTCTGTTCCAGATCTAAATGTGTTCCATAGCGATACCATCGGAACTTCTGTTGGGACACAGTCCCCCGGTATACGGATCTCTATTCTACAGTTCCCTGATGGTTACGACGCCGCCCATCGCCAATAGATCCGTGCCACCGCAAATACGGCCTTGTCTAGCCTCCGGCTCGCTCCATCTGGATGGCCTCCTCAAGAGCAACGACGATGCCGCCAACAACAATAAGAGGAACAAGAAGAAGGTCGTCTTCGCGGACGATCGCGGACGGCCTCTCACGCAGGTGAGACTTGCTTTTATTTCACTCGTAGGAAATTGACTTTGGCAAATTTTAGAGAGATAGCGCTCGTTGACGTTGAAAAATGTTTCATTGGCTCGTTCATCTAGTGAATAACAGACGTCTTATTCGGAGAGATTGACATTTCGTACAGGCATTTTAGAAACTGCATTTGATCCTTGAACTTAAGTTTGTCCCAGATCTCATTAGATAGACAGATGTGTCGTTGTTTGAATAAGATGTGGAATTTTCCCATTCAATTTTCCTGCTTTACGTTGATTCTCTCGTGAATGCTATGCAATTAGGCTCTGATGCAAAAACCTAACAGAAAATATTTAATTGTTTTAATTAAGCTCGCAATTAAATTGTTAATTAAACCGTGTAAATTACGGTGACACAAATACCTTGCTATAGTAGTGCGAATAGGTTTATAGCAAGTAATTAAACTGTTTGCGGTGATCTTTTTCACTTCTGCATCTTATTTATTAGAATCATGGCGTTTACACTTATAGTGTAATTTAACATTTTTAATAAATCGGTATTAATCAGACTTTGATCGAAGCTTTTTTCAAGCCAATAATTAGTTTTGCATTTGCATAATGATTATTTACGGCTCAAGGAGATGGAAAATTTATATTTCTCAAAAGCGGTTTAAACAGTTCGACGCGGAAAACCAATTTCAAAACGAGTTTAAAGATTTTTGTACCGGACATTGTTTATTTTTATTATAAAAAGTAAAATATACAACGCGATATCAATATCTTTATAAATAATTATTATTTTCATAAATTTCTTTTACCGTTGATCTAAAAATAATATCAATTGATTAATGAATGTGCATGGAATTTTATACGTAAAAGTGTATAGCTGGCCTCATTCGTATGCACAATTGATACCTACTGCCGCTTTTGAAAAATGACAATTCACGCGATTACAAACGGAGAAACGCACACACGTCGATCGAGGAAACATAAATTTTCTTTTCTCCCCATTGATTCTTTATAAAAATAGCAATTAACACGCGTTGATCTTATAAATATTAATTATAGTCGATAAACGTAAACAGGGTATAACGTCCGAGAGAGTGCATGCGAACATCTGAATTTAACGAAAATTTAAAACGGCCAACTTATATATTATGCGATAATAATTAAGATGTGTTTATGTCACTTAAATCTTGATTGATGGAGAGTGCTTACGTGCGGTGGTATCGCGTGAGGAATTTGTAAAAATGTAACAATTGATAAATTTATCAGCTGCATTTCGATGTTTATCCGATAACTCGATCCCCCAGCTATATATTAGGTATTCACGCCACTGTCTTATACAATGCAACAAAATCGCAAGATACATTTTTCAGTTAAAAACAATGTTATCTTTCACACTTGTGTTCTACAGAGCAATTTTGTAAATGAATTAACTTCATTAGCCTTTCCTTGTAAAGTATTGTTTGTCTAAATACGTTAATGAATTAAAATGAAGAGCTCGCAATCACTGGATAATCTCTTCGATTTTAATCGTTGCACAAATTGAGCCAACAGCTTCATTGTTGGAATATTAAGAGCCATCAGAGTTGAAAAAAGAAGAAGAAATTGAAGTAGCGAACTCCCTTTTATCTTTTTAACTAACAAGAATGACATACAATTTCATTTATTATCAGAGGGAACGAGCATTAATTTTCAACACAATGTCAGTGATAAATGAATATCGTCGTTTCCCCCATAAGCAAATTAATGCCTTTATTATTTTTAACTCACACGCAGATATTTGCCTATAATTCTCTAACGGCACTGTAAAGATTTAACCTTCTAATAGCATTTCCTGTACATAATCGTTAAATTGCTAAAGTTTCTTCAACATAAATTCATGTAGAATCGTGCATCGCCAAGTTAGATCAATTACTCAAATCGCAATAAAATTACCCTCATACATACTCAATTCGCAAATTGCATTTATTTGTTGAAAAAAAAAACAGGTGCGAGTCATGTCGGAGCCGAGCAACATGCCGCCGCTATGGACGAGCGCCTACGTAGCGAACCTGGCCCGTGGCGAGCTCTTCCGAAACCTCGACGGCAGCCTGAGCATCCAGCAGAACACACTGCCGACGGCCGGCGGCAACTCCACGGACGAGGAGTCGAGCAGCAAGTGCGAGAACCTCAAGCCCTGGGAGCCGTGTTTCGCCCAGCCAGCCAGCGACTATCTCGCCTTCCGCAGCAAGCTCGACAAGAACTCGGTCAGCCTCGAGAACGTGATCGTGCGCGAGGTCGAGAACTGTCTGATCGGCACGGTCAAGGTCAAGAACATCGCCTACGACAAGGACGTATCGATACGCACGAGCTCGGACAATTGGGCCACTCACGAGGACGTCACCTGCACGTACGTCGAGCAGCCGGGACTCGCTGCCCAGGCGGCCGTGCGCAATCTCTACGACACCTTTCGCTTCCGCATAGTCCTGCCCGACAAGGAGAGCGGCTCCCATCAGATCCAGTTCTGCGTGCGCTACGCCACCGAGGGCCACGAGTTCTGGGACAACAACGCCGGGGCCAACTACGTCGTCATGAAGAAGCGAGATGTGAGCGACGACGACGACGACGCCGACGGTTTAGAGACAGGAAGCGCGACGGACGCGAGCGCCGCGGCTCGCGAACACGATTCTCCCTCATAAGAACCCGAGATAGATGGACGGACTTAAGATTTGCGCAGTTTTCACGCTTTAGATTCGCTTTTGTATCTTGGATATAACTGGGCCTTTCTCTTTTATTCGTTCATATACGGTTAACTCGTGCCTTCGAATCTCGGAGACGCGATCTGAGCTAACGTTCGCTGATAAAGAGAGCAAATATAGTAGATTGTTCCGGGTTTTGCAAGGGTAACGACGAACGCGGTAAGGATCCGATGTCAATTGGATTCACGCGACTGTGTATTTATAGACTTGGAATATATTCTTGGTGTACACTATTATTTAGATGACAGAAAACGTAGATGCACCGATCTTCCTTAGAATCGTGGCGAACTTTTTGGCGAAAGATGACACGGCGAGATGCATATAATATCGTGATTAAAGCCTGACCAAAACGACTATCGAGAACTGAAAGACTGAGTATCGTCAAAAATACGCGTACACTCTCCTACGTTAAGTGTCAATATATATCATTTTCATATAGTGTCAAATTTCCAGTCATTCGTGATTCTGAACGCTCGTAACAAACATATACATATATACACACACGTGTTAAGTCTTCTTAACGGTATCAGAATTAAGCTTACATGTGACCATGGTTCATACAATGAAATAATTCGTGCAATAAACAATCATGCTGCTGTACAGATGGAATGAATGACTGCGAAAGTGAGACGTTGCACTTGTAATGGCCACGGATAGTGTTCCGACGTCAAGAATACTATTAACCGAACATTATCGGGATGTTTATAGAATTGTTAATAGTAGATTTAAGATAATAATGACGATGTAACAGAATGCCAAATATACGTATACTTTTCAAAAAGCAAACATAAACTTTCGTGTGCATAATAATTTCTCGCGTTGACAAAAGTGCGTAGAGCCAGTGACGCCGCGTGTGTGCTGCTTTTTCACCACTTTTCTCTCTCTCTCTCTCCTCCCAACAAATCTCAAGTTCTCCGTGCGAATATACATAGGGCATCGAGTTTTAAATCAACATTTATATCCTAAGTTTCAGGATATAACTCGGTGTGTTTTCCTTTTGTGACCTGCAGGTGACGCTGGAGGAACAGGTGGCGGAGTTGTTGAGCGCTTGCTGCGGTCCGATCTCGGCGCATGATGATTTCTCACAGTGCCCGACGAGGCGCGTGGACAAGGACAATCTGACCCATCCGGCCGAGGAAGCCACGAGGGTGCATCTGCGCACCTGGAGTGAATTCGCCTCCTGGCAGCACCTCGACAACGATGCACCGTACTGGTGACGGGTGACGGCATCGCGTCACCACCAACACCACCACCACCACCACCACCACCATTACCACCACCAGCAACAACAACTAATCCATCAGTACCAACTATTACATCCATCGTCATCATCCGTGTCAACTTTCAACATCCCCATCGTCGTCGTCTTCGTCGTCGTTGTAGTTGTCGTCATCCTCGGTCGTCCGTCCGCCCAAGTGCCTCTTCGTATATTCTGAAGTAATCGTAATAAGGAATTACTGGCGGGGTCACAATTGAAATTCAAACTGTAGCGATTTGGGACCTGGTCTATAATTCGACATTGGAACTACCATTCTCTCTGCAAATATATGCTCGTGCGGATGCTGAAACGAGGGAGTCAAGTGGTTGGATCTTTTTTGGGATTCGAGCGATCGATCGATCGGAGGCTGCTCTGACGCATCATTGACTGCGACGAGACCAGTGCGCACATAAGCACACAAGACACACAAGTCGCGGACCAAGTCAACTCGGTACTTCGGTGAGAAATTGTACATTATAACAAATAATAGAATCCTATAAGTATTTATTCGTATAAGTCATATGTTTATTGCTTGCGCGCTCCGAGCCGCACATGTTCCTTTTCTTTTTTCTTAAATAAAAGCGTATTTCGAGATTATATTGCCGCGGGAATGCGAAGTGTCGGATGATGTGGCGATGCACTCGAGAGAGTCATTATGCGATAGGGCAATCAAAGAGTACTTGCATGACTTTTCCATTATCTTTTTTGCGTATTATATTATTACATTAAAAGCTTAACCTTTGTCAAACTGTTTTTGCTATGCAAAACACATGATTACAGACAATCAGTATTGTTCTCCATCGCTTTCTCTCTATAATATATACGTATCCCAATATTTTTAGCTCGAACTCCACGGAAATAGATATATATGTTAATGCGAGATTGTGCATCCCACACGTTTCATGACAACATTTTCGTCATACTTGCATTTAACTCTGGCATTTGGCGTGAGCATACGAAGGATTGATTAATAGCTCGGCTATATAAGATCAACGCTTTCTCGGTTTCTCAGAGATTGTACACACACACATACGTATATGCGAAATGCTAATGATAGATGATAACGTGGAAATACATATCTCACGCCAAATGAAGCACGATAAGAAAAAAGAAAAATAAATATCGATAGCACAAATATAACCGCCGTTAAAGTTTGGCGATTAAATCCTGTTGTAACGTAAATAACTCGTTGAATGCAGCTTCACTATCTGAAATAACCACTTCATACACAGATTCGACATGAGCTCCCATATATTCCACACGCATAAACGTCCCGTATAATCTTATCCGGCAAACGTAATTATGCGGCTCCATACCGAAAAATCACCCCTTTTTCGCCTTCAAAATCAGCAAATCTAAATTTAACGACGAATAATTGGCCAGCATAATCGCGAATCCTAAAAAGCAGGGCGTGTGAGAGAGATAATGACGATATAATATATATATGTAATACACTTCTTTTTTCCTTATCGCATAAACTTTTTGCGCCGACAGGTTACGCAAAATCACGAGAAGCCTCCGCCTCTCTGCTGTTGCTACTGCTGCTGCCGTTTCCGTCGACGCTCCCCTGGCCTCGGATCGCCGACGACGCTGTAAAATATATACAGAAGCTCGGAAGGGAACAGAAAAAATCGCCTCCACTCTGTTTTTGCTATATTATCAATTGCTTCAGAAGCAGAACTTACGAACAAAGCTGCAGACGAGGATTCCGAATGAAAATCTCGACCGCCGGAAGGAGTCACGTATAGAGCAACTATAATAAATGAGTATATGATAAACATATGCGAAATAGACGGAGAGAAACGATACGAATATATTATATATATATACAGCACGTGTATAAAAGTGAGGAAGACGCAAAATAAGCGCACAATGATGACGAGAGCGACGCAAAGAAGAGGGAAAAAGAGATGATTCTAATTGAACGCAAAACGATCAAACGAATGTTAAGAGGGGGCGGGGGGAGGGGTAAGGGAGGAGGCAAAAAAGAGAGAGAGAGCGTGCGCGCGATATCGAGGACGCGCTGACTATAATGTATAAACACGTGGTGATACGTACGAGAAGATGAGAAAAAAAGACCGCGGTATGTATATGTATGTTTATGAGGGGATCGACTGAAGCCGCCGGCGCGTACGCGTTTCGTTCCTATATATTTTTCGCAGCTGCATGCACTCGAGCACACATATTATATATGTATGTCATATACCCCCCTGTAAGACTGATAATTTTTAATGATCGATTTTTAACGAAATCCTCGTCTCCTATTATGGCGGAAGCACGATAAAAAAAGAAAACACACTCACGCTGTACAACGAGAAAATAAGAGATGGAAGCTCGTTCATTGAGATCACACACCCACACACCCACACCCACACACACGCACACGCACACGCACACGCACACGCACACGCACACGCACACACACACACACACACACACACACAAACACACAGAGAGACACGCGCATATATATATAGATGTGTATGCTGAAAAATCGAAACGCTCGTGCGTCGCTTCGTTCCTCCCTTGTTTTTATTGTATGTACCGTTTACTTTTCGATCCAATCCCTTCCCATCACGTTATCATTATTATCAATATTATTACGCGATTATTGTTATTCGTCGATTATCCTGTCCCTATATATTATCGTATATTAGAGAAAGGCCGACTTATATACATATATTTTTTAATGAATCAAACGACATAAAAATTCTCGCTAGGATTTAACGATCTTTCGACTCGAGTAATTCTGAGTACTTATTTATTTTCCCCTGTTCTCTTTTTTTTTGTTCTTGTGAATTGTGTCCCTTTTATTCATGTAACCTATATATTATACTTTTAATGCACAATAATGCATGCACATGTACGATGCTCAACGTGATAACGAGTGTATCCTTTCATATACGTGATATAAATGAATACGTTTTTAGGATTATTCGGATGGAAGATTGTTAAGACTGGATTTAAATATGTATGTAAATGTTTTTTTTGCTTGCGAATCAACGAGAGTAGAAGAGCAATATGGATTTCGAGTATGTAGCAAACGAAGGAGGAGGTAAAAAAATATAAGATTAAAGCATACGAGATGGCGAAAGGTTTCTACTAGTTTTACGCGTATACTACTCATTACATACTACGTAGGTTTTACTATAGAGAAAAGAATCGCAAATCATGTGAAAGAGGATGAAAGTAATGTGCGTTTTGTTGTCTTTACTGTGTTAGGTGAGAGATAATTGATTGTGAGTCGAGAAATTGATTATCGAACGAAAAACGGGGGTTTTAACAAGTATAATGGTAAAGTACGTCGACTTAATATATAAGCTTCCGCGTATATTTTTTTAAAATCGTGTAATTTCGGAGACTCTTTTTTTTTAAACTATAAACAAGTGAACGAATATATATATAGATGAATAACAATGACAGCTTCGACGAAGAAACCGATATAATGAATTGAAAAATCGTGACGACGGTCGCGTTAAGAGGCCCGCAGTGCCGATTTTTTCCTCTATATGTGTTTTTACTAAAGAAACGAAATGAAATGTAACGTGATTTTACCGTTTTTATACAATGGAGAATAGAAATAAAAAGAAACAAATTTATCGCATCGACAAGCAACGACGATTTATACGAGCGAATATATATTTATATACGTTTTACGAGAGAGACGCAAGGGCGAGAAGAGAGAAGAAGGATGTTTTCTTTTTCGAAAAATTTACTATTATTATTATTTTATGTGTTTAATCGTGCGAGCGTGCGAAAGTGTGTACTTGTACCTGAAGTGTCATATGCGAGTGAATGTGTGCCGGGCCATTTGTAGATATTCTCTTTATTTTTAATCGTATACGCGAGGAATAATCGTAGAACTTGCAATAATTAATAATCACTTGTATAACTGGAGGAGGAAAAGCGAATACATTATTATTTAGCGGAAACAAAAAAGAAGAAAAGGAGATGGAGTCTTTATTTTAAAGCTAAGGAATTATACGCTTTGATTTTCACGTTAAAACTGTATCCCTCTTAATCGCTATAGACACACTACATATTACTTTTACTTGGATTTACGTATACGCGGGTCGGCCGCATCGTGATTAAAAATTGCCTTCGGTCGCTGAGTGTAATTTACTGTAATTATACTAACAAGATTTTTGTAGATAATATAAAGGATCATCGTAGCCTTAATGAAAAGATGAAATGTATTTCGATGTATATTATCACATACACATTGTAGTGAAAAATAAAAAATAAAAACCTAAGTGTTCTTAAAAACTGAGGCCTTGTTATTTTCACGATTTCCCATTATCCAAACACTTAAATTTCCAGATTTTTAAATGGATCATTATTTTTCAAAATTTTAATATCGAATGCAGATCGATCCGTGCAGACTAATCGTAAAAATAGCACATATTTTTCTACACATATAGATTATGGCCACGAGTATGCCGATTGACACATGCTCATAAAATCTTTATTTTTAGATGATTCGCGTTCTAATAATATTTTCTCCTACATTCTAATGCTCGCAGCGATACAAATTTTCCATTGATAAATCGAATTCTTATTTTCTCAGCTTTTATTTAAACTCGTATTGGTCTGGAAATTTTTACAAATAAGCTAATAAAGCTAATATACATATCTAATCTCATAAATAATGATAATCCGTAGCATTATCAATTAAGTTCGACGGTCACTACGTAGTTTGCATGGATTGTCTGTTGATCTTCAGGCGATAAATTTTGATCAGGCCAGACGATGCTTTTAGAAGATGAATTTTGATCAGGTAGGACGACGCTTTTAGGAGATGAATTTTGATCTGGTAGAACTACGCTTTCAGGAGATGAATTTTGATCAGGCCAGGCAACGCTTTTAGGAGACGAATTTTGATCAGGTAGGACTACGCTTTTAGGACATGAATTTTGATCAGGTAGGACGACGCTTTTAAGAGATGAATTTTGTTCTGGTAGGACTACGCTTTCAGGAGATGAATTTTGATCAGGCCAGGCAACGCTTTTAGGAGATACAATTTGATCAGGCCAGACGACGCTTTTAGGAAATGAATTTTGATCAGGTAGGACTTCGCTTTTAGGAGATGAATTTTGATCAGGCCAGACGACGCTTTTACGAGATGAATTTTGATCAGGTAGGACTTCGCTTTTAGAAGATGAATTTTGATCAGGTAGGACGACGCTTTTAGGAGATGAATTTTGATCTGGTAGGACTACGCTTTCAGGAGATGAATTTTGATCAGGCCAGGCAACGCTTTTAGGAGATGCAATTTGATCAGGCCAGACGACGCTTTTAGGAGATGAATTTTGATCAGGTAGGACTTTGCTTTTAGGAGATGAATTTTGATCAGGTCAGACGACGCTTTTAGAAGATGAATTTTGATCAGGTAGGACGACGCTTTTAGGAGATGAATTTTTATCTGGTAGGACTACGCTTTCAGGAGATGAATTTTGATCAGGCCAGGCTACGCTTTTAGGAGATGCAATTTGATCATGCCAGACGAAGCTTTTAGGAGATGAATTTTGATCAGGTAGGACTTCGCTTTTAGGAGATGAATTTTGATCAGGCCAGACGACGTTTTTAGGAGATGAATTTTGATCAGGTAGGACTTCGCTTTTAGGAGATGAATTTTGATCAGGTAGGACTTCGCTTTTAGGAGATGAATTTTGATCAGGCCAGACGACGCTTTTAGGAGATGAATTTTGATCAGGTAGGACTTGGCTTTTAGGAGATGAATTTTGATCAGGTAGGACTTCGCTTTTAGGAGATGAATTTTGATCAGGCCAGACGACGCTTTTAGGAGATGAATTTTGATCAGGTAGGACTTGGCTTTTAGGAGATGAATTTTGATCAGGCCAGACGACGCTTTTAGGAGACGAATTTTGATCAGGCCAGACAACGCTTTTAGGAGACGAATTTTGATCAGGCCAGACGACGCTTTTAGGAGGCGAATTTTGATCAGGCCAGACGACGCTTTTAGGAGACGAATTTTGATCAGGCCAGACGACGCGTTCGATCCAGTCGAGGTACGAGCTGACCCTCGTGTATATGGCCGGCGAGTTCCTGAATCCGCAAAACTTGCCGAAGCTCGTCACACCTACGATGCTGTACATGCAGTAGGGATCGGCTAGAACCTCTTGCAGCGGACCGCCGCTGTCTCCCTAGAAATATCGTCGTTTTTGGCATTTTAATATTAAACTTTATATACAATTAATAGTTTAATCGAGCTTGTACAATGAAGTGTATACCTGACACGTGTCTTTTCCTCCTTTCAATACACCAGCACATAATATAGCTGGTATCAGTCCATCTGGCAACTGTCTTCCACCCAAGTCGAACCTATACGTTTTCTCACAGACTTCCTTGGATATGTAATCCAACTGAACTTTCATCAGATCGACGCTACCTGTTTCCGCATCTGTCAAATAAAAATGCATCACATTCCTGTAATAGATCAAAATTCATCTCTTTCGGACTCTAAAACCATTCACATGAGGTCCACTGACTAAGTACAAGCTTCGGTAACTTTAATTATATTCTTTTTATAAATAGCACATTCATCCTTAAATATATACCATTTCCACCTCTTTCCCGCAGAAACTGTGAATTCGATACGACTTAGTTGGAAAGCCTTCTTTCGCGTGCATCTCTATACCCACGTAAAGATATCTATAAATAGCTACCCATCAGTGGTCGCTGCGGCACACCGCACACATAATACCAACCAAAGGAGGTTTTGCCATAACCACTGGCGATGGCGGACTCGACGACGCTCGAATTGACTTGTAGACAGGCAGGTCTGATGGCGGCGTTGAACTCGAACGGCTCCGTCAGTCTTAGCAGGGCCATATCGTTGTACCGCGCCGGCAACGTGTAATTAGGGTGTCTGATACGCTCGGCGACATCGCGCTCCTGGTAGTCGTCCTCGGGATCGCTAAGACTCGTCGTACCTGCGATGACTCGGACCGCTGGGCCCCTATAGGTGCGGTAGCGCATTGTACAATGGTCTTTTTTGTGGGTTATAATTAGAGGATATCGCGGTTTCGATGACTGTTTTGAGCTTTTTTAAAGCGGGTGTAAAGAGAGTTTGATTGGGTGCTAGTAGCATCGTGGTTTTGAACCAATCGTCGTGATTAATGGGAAAAAAGTTCGATGATCCTTTGTAAAGTTGAGTCTATAATATATCCATTACTCGGTGAAATTAAAATTGAATTTAACAAGTTGGTGAAAAAACCAGAAAAAAATAAATATTATCGTAGAGAAGAAAAGTATCCAAGTGCAAGATCGAATTATGTTAAAAACTCGAAGCAAACAAGTTACTAAACCAGATAAGCCAGCTGTTAATCTGCTACGAATGCGATACTTCTTATTATTTATTATACTTTTTACAATATAATATAATAATAAGGGCAAAGCTAAAAATAGCCAAAATTATCTATTAAAAATACTCGGTCGCGCATACTCGTATATATACATATAGGTTGCAGTTACGTATGGTCAGCAGCGTATGCGTATGCAGGATGTCCATTATCTTATCATCTCTTAATTCCGCGCTCTTCGCTTTTATGAGGTCGATGTTCGAGGCGTGCGCTTTTAATACTAAACACGCAGCTCGGAAGGTTTCGCAAAATGCCACCCTAATCGACTATAGAGACGCGCGAGTGGAAAAAAAAATCCCGCAATTTCGTGGGCCGTTACATACAAACGCGCGAATGTATTATTCGAGACGTTATAATATAGGCATCCGAGGTAGGAAGTGAAAAACCGAATGAGAATAGGTTTCGGATAGGCGAGCTCATTAGCGAAGTCGAGTAAAAGATGAGAACGCTGCAGGAGGGATTTTTCAAGCCCATTGACACGATTTATCGGCTGCAGTGCACATGTCGAGTGCATCGCCTGCATCGAGAGAAAGAGAGAGAGAGATTCAATTGCGAGTCGAGCGAGACTAATCACCGGTCGCATTTTTCGCGAAAATCTCGATGTATTGAGTCAAGAGGAAGAAGCCGTCGCTGATAATGAGCTTTACGGGGAAATGGCGTGAGAGACTCGTCGTGGGTTATTGGTTGCATGCATGCCGCGGCGAGAGAGACAGAGACAATATTAGTAATCGCTGACAGGCCGCTGCAGCGAAACGACGATTGATGGTGTGGCTGCGGTGCTTGCGGTATCGTGTATCGATGAGGGAAGAAAATTTACTGGCTTGTTGCCGATGACTGCATCTTCTGTGCGTATATATTGTACATGCGCGAGTTATGTACGGATTATGATGGGAATCGAAAGGAATGGGCTTCAGGTTAATTTTGCCCTTACCATCATAAATCTCGATTTGTGACTGCGTGTTAACTTGAATTTTTATTATTTTATCCGCTTGCGTTGAATTACAAAAATTTAATAGACTTTTGAAAAGAGAGAACTTTGTTCCGTATAGCTGCAACTTTTCCATAGTTTCAGCTACTCGATTCGTTACATATGCAAATTTATGATATCGAAGTGATCTTTTTTGTTTTTCTTTTTTCAGTCATTCAAATGCTAATTTCTTACTATCGAACATTAATTTTCTGTCTCCCTATGGAAATGTTCATGAATGGCATTATAATTATCGCGCGAGTTCGAGCATTCATTGATGAGGCATTTCTTTTTCAAATTTCTATTAATAAGAGCACGATGAATGTATGAGGGAAATTGCCTGTAGTATTTACCGAATATAACATAAAATTTAATTCCTTCTTTTTCTTTTATACATTTACAATGGTTCTATATGAATCATTTTATACATATATCATCAATATTTTCGAGTTTGATCTTACAAATATTATACTTAAGAGAAATGTACAAAAGTTGAAATAATGATAAGGTAATGATCGCCACTAAATTTTGTTTTAATAATTTTGTATTCATACATAAAGAAAACATAAAATACGAAAACGAAAAACATTGCCAACTAAAATAATCAACCGAAGACTAAATAGCCACTTAAGTATATGCCAAAGAATAACTTGACTTATCTGCAATTATGAACGTTAATCAGGGTAACGGTATGAGAAAAATTATGTAATTTATTGCATAAGTTTGTCATTTATCAACAGACTAACTTCCCGGTTCTAATATTAGACCAAGAAATTGTGCATGTGATTCAATGGTCTGATGTTGTATAAATAAAGTAAAAGTCAACTTGGCATATCGAAATGGAGCTTTTTAACAAGGCGTAATTGAAAAAAAAAAATCAAATGAAAAACTTTCCAATAATTTTAATTACTTTGTTATTTGACTATTTATAATCTGCGAGTAGAACAAATGAGAGTTTATAAACATTTTTCATAATTTTTACAAACTCTCATTTGTTCTACTCGCAGATTTCAAAAACAGAATATTACAGAATCTTCTGATACTGTACTTTGCATTGGCAAATGTTGCACAGCTCTCACTAGCAAAACTTTTGTATCAAAAACAAGATCTTTTCGAGCCCAATGAGACTTCAAAAACCTCCACGGCAGCAAAAGTATGAAAACAGCGATACGATTATCCCAAGCCATAAAAGCAGTAAGAGCTAATCATTCGACCAGACCCCAAAATCGCGTAAAAAAAGGCCGTCAAAACAAATCCGTGTCCTCTATCGAAGCCTGTCGAGCAAAAAAGTGAAGCGATTATATCACCGAGGCGCTGCTTCGCCTGGGCTTCTCCCAATCACGTTTAAACATATATACATATATATGTGTATATATATATATAAGCCAGCCAGCCGTCCGCAAAATGTGTCGAAAAATTATGTGGCTCTTGCGTTAGATCGTAATACGAGCCACGTTCTTCCCACGAGACTAACGTTTTCCACGACCCGGGGCACTTGATTTTTTCACCGAATTCGATACTCGATATCGATGGACGAGGGCATTATATAGGATTATCAAACTTCTTATTTAGGTTGTCATTTGGCTTTGCAATGTGAAGTGAATGGCGAAAATGGTATAAAAAAATACTATCGATTTGATTGTATTTTAGTTTGTTGAAAATGTTGAATATTATTGTTTTCATAAGCTATGCGTAATGTGATTAGAAAGCGTACAAATCATCACAAATATCGAACGGAAACTCTTATACAATTGACGTTTACAAGTATCTCAAAGTTCATAGCATTACAAAGCTCAAATGAAACCACTTGAATTTATCGTTTCCAAATAGTTCCAAAGTCGACGGAACCCGGGCATCAAAAAAAAAAAAAGGTATGGCACCCGATGGAAGAACTGTCGATCGCCGGTATAAACGAACCTCTCACCAGCGATCCGAAAGTTCGCAAAATCGCACATTGGCATGCAGCTCGTAAAAAAAAACAAAGGTAAAAAGGTCTCTCTGTAACCGCACAGAGTGACGCGTTGTAATACACGCGGTCGGCGTCTGTCGCGTGTGTCTCTCGTCGCGAGGTCTCCGCACGCGCTTATCATAATTGCTCACTCGATCTATCTATCTCTCTCTCTCTCTCTATCTATTTTCTCGTCATTGTGTCGCGATGGTTGTTTTGTCGTATCACGTGCCACGCGCCCGATCGTCTCTCGCTATAAGCGTGCGGCGCGAAAACGGGAACGAAAAGTTCGCTAGAGAGCCTCGCGGTACTCTCGTGATCGCAGCCGCGAGAGAAACTTTCCTATACGACGGCCGACTCCGCCGGGCTATTTATAGGGGATATGGATGTAATTATGTTGTCACATATCCGACGTTATGGCGACGCTATCGCTGCCGCATATGTGATTCTCGATGCTTTATTTACTAAATAATGCGACGGGCGCCGCTTATTTTTATATAAGGTGATAACGCCCGACCAGCTTTTTTTTCTGCGTTTCCTCATTTTTTTTTTCTACATCATCGACAAATATTCTTTCAGCGATATTCCTTTCTATGCATTCAGCTGTTTTTGTTATGATGCGTTAGTTTTTATTATACTAAATTAAATTGGAAGAAAGGAAAGGATTATACCGAGCTTGGGCGATTCGAAAATATTTGCGCCTTTTCGCGCAGTATTTTCGAATCGCCATATTTATTATAAATGAATCAACATATATCTATAATTATATACAGAAAGTATATTAAATAGAATTATTAACAGTTTACTAAAAGGCAACGATAATTTTTGGAATATTCAAAAGAGAAAGGCGCCGAACTTTATGCTTTATACAGTCGCACTTCCGTTATCTGTCAATTGGAGACGTACATTATGCATCATGCATGTATAATACTATCTCATTTCGATTTATTTTTAGAAAGAAATTAAAATTTTTGCTGTAAAAATAAATTCCAAATTTTAAAACGGTACGTGAAAATAATTTAGAAATAAATTTGGATATTCAACTGTATAAGTAAATTTCTATATACTCTCTAAATTTGAATCAGTAAAAATTTTACCAATTTTGATAATGAACGCTTTTTCACCATAGAATCCGTATAATTTTCACTGTGTAAGCATTTAATTAACCTTCCTCTGAAAAAGCAGTAAATAATTCACTGATTCGTCCAGTCACCCGTTTTATTTCGCTATTAAATTAGTCAATATTACAGACAGTTTTCATCCTCCGGCGAAGAAAGACGTATATTATATATTAATATATGAAAAATATATATTGACCTGATGTTTAAAAATTTTTAAATTTAATAAGCATTTGAAAGTATTTGTAGAGGTATATGTATTTTATTGTTTTTATGTATGCATTAAAAATATATAAAGCAATATTCTTAAATGGTAAATATAGAATTTTGCACGATACTTCCAAATGTATATTTTCATAAGAGCATTTTTAACAGTGTAATTTTTACGAAAAAATTGACATTTTTTCTGTTTAGTATTAGAACAATTTTTACATAATTAATTTCGTATTAGACGGTTTTAATTTTGTAAAAATGGTTTTCATTTCTTTAAAACTCGAACGATAAAAATATTTCAAGCCTAACTTATTTCTAAGAATTTCAACGTATGCACAATCAGCTACAATAAAGAAATAAAATTTTTACTGATATAATCCGTGGTTTTACCTAGGATTCTACATTGTTTCATTCACTCTTTTTATAATTTTTAAGTGAACTTTCACTAGTTTTATTAGTAAATCAAATTTTCACTTTTTATTGCAGTAAATATTAACTGATTCACAGAGAACCAATTTTAACTAATTCAAATACTGTATTCATTCGCTACGAATTAATGGTTTTTCACTGATTCAAAATTAGAGAGTAAGCAATTGTTAATTGGAAATACTCCACAAAGAAATGCATTACAAATGTCATACGATGATTGGGATATTTATCATTAGATAAAAGAATAACAGTAATGAATAATATTTGATTAAAATTAGAAGATAATAAATTTTTAAAACTAAGGTCTATTAAGTCTATTATCCTCTTTTATGTAAACTAATTGCTTTCAAGCAATAACAAAAGTTAAATCCATTAAAAAGTCATATGTATATTGCATTTGCAAAATCCTTCAATTTAATGAAAATAAATAAGATAAAACTGGTATTCCTACTAATCTACCTACAATACATCTTAGCTACAATACCTATAATACATCTTTCTATCATTTCCTGAATCATTTCAATTTCTAATTTTGACCTACTGACGTTGAACAAAATTTAAATCTACATTTTTAATTTCAATTTCGATGAATTTGATATAATGATATGAGCAAATATGTCCCATAATTAGATTTTTCTAAAAATAATTCACGCAGATATTTATTATTTCGCACGAATATGCGAAATTACTTATGTATCGTATATTTTGTTATTTGCTTTTCAACAGTTATTAAATAAATGAATTCAGGGGTAAATTACCTGTATTTAGATTCAACGCAATGGGCGGCGGTGAGGATAAAATCTTCTGAGATTATACTACCGCCACATTCCCAAAAAACTTCGTCCACCTCCCCATTTGCTGCAGGTCTGCCAAATCCAACTGCGACCTTATGCAAAATAGAAATCATATAAAAGGATGTAGATCATAAGCTTAGAAATTTAAATATGCAGCTATAATTTAAATTGCGATTACATATTCTTACAATATCTAACTAAAATTCGAGTGGAAATGAATGATTGAATTGCTCTTTTATGAAAAACATGAATAAAAATATATATATTATAATAGATTCAACAATTTTAAAATTGTGACTCAAAACCTTTCATTAAAAAAAATCAATATTTTATTCTCTTAGACGCATCAATAATGTGTAGAAATTTATTGCCTGTTAAGCTTCGTTAAATACTGGTAATCGTGATGTGATACTTAAATTATTTACATTTTCAACAATAAGGTTATTAGAACTGTTCTACTAAACGGATAATGCGCACATAGCGATTTGCTAATATTAGTAATTATATGATAGTGGTATCATAGAAAACATACTGAACCAAAATATTGACCATGACTTTTATTTAATCTCTGTACAAAACCGATAACAGTTTTCAAATGAATTACAGCTTTTTATTTAATATGCATTATACCGATTAAGATAATTTCCTTTCAAAACTGTTATTCCTATTAGAATAATCAATTTTCTTTTAATAATAAGCTGTAATAATTTAATTTTTAGGGGACCTAATCAAATTATATATGATAATTACAATAATATTATATGCCATGCATTGTATCATTTTATGACAATCTTATCGTGTGTGCTTGGTACTTATCAGTACAAATTCTATTTACCTTTTTTAATCACTGTTACAATATTATATTAAGATGATGCTAAATATAACTACCCTTATAAAACGCACTTTTGCCATTTTTTGTTTGATCTTCAATATTCTAATTTTATTTATAAAATTTTTAGTAAACAATTGAAATTTTTCTAATTAATTAAAGATGCATTATTAAAAAAAAAAACATCATTTCCCATTGATTTAGTCAAAGCGCAAGTATTTGACGTTAAATTAAATTCAGTAAAGCAAAATCCAAAATTACATAAACAGACAGCATTGTATAAAAAATTGATAATCTCCCAGCAAAATCGTAACAAAAAAAAGGAATAAATAAAACTTTAAAAAAAGCCCTATGTAAGTGATTTTCCGTTTAATTACCAAACGAACTTGTGTAAAAACAAAATTGTTTGCAGTGTACATTCATTAAACAAGCTGATACGAACCGGCGGAGAAAAAAAAGCACTTCTAATCCGCTACAACGATGTATACAAAAATGACAGATTTGTTGACTAAGGAGCTTATGCCATTAAGCAATTACGAATCAATCGACTTTTAGATGAATGCGAGGCGCCTCCACTTATACATAATCACACTTGCATAAATTATGCAATACCGGCGATATAAACAATAACTGATAGGGAACGACTTATTATTTAGGATAATAAGACATGAGCGCGAGCGCAGGGTCATTAGTTTCGATTTTGTGTACGATACAGTCTTGGGAATAATACAGAAACTTATCGGCCGAAAAATGAATTTTTTTCGGCAACGAAATTATCACGTGATTAGATTCATGAACTTCACGTGAACGGCTGCTGTGAGGAAAAAGTCTCTTGAAATTATGAAACGTTGTTGGAGAATTGGAAGACAAGCGGATCGTTAAGGTCCTCTAGGGATTCGCGATAACAAAGTAATACACTTTAAAATTTTGTTAGAATCTTACGCAAATGCCATGCAGTCGTAATGAAATATTAGTAAATAATTGTCTCGTTAGAGATAGTCGTGTGTAACATCATCTTGTGCGAGAAAAATGCGTTTTAAACTGGAGACAAAAATGCCTTCTATTTATCGGAAGATGCACACAAATTTTCCACATTCATTTTTCTGTTTTCGTTCTGCCGACTAACTTTCTAAACAGGGAATGTTTTTCATCATATTATTTCAAAGCATATTTTGATGAAATGCTGTATACTATTTTTGATAATCGATCAGTTTCCTGATTTGAAAACACCAAAATAAAATTATGAATCGAAATTAAAATTGACCGCATTCGTGAAAAAGTTACTTAACTATCCAAAAATAATCTAATGCTTTATATATAATTTACCATATGTGGAAATTCTCTGCTTCTAGCTTTAACGCCACCAACTATGAGAGGTGTATCGATGATTGAGCACTGAGATACGGTATGGCTTTGCACACGCATGCGAAGAACCGGTGCCTCTTCTATGCTATTCACCAGTTTTGCGTATTCTTTACATTCTAAAAGAAGTAAAAATGCGCATTGAGAGCAATAGCGAAATAATTATTTATAAAATACAATTTATACAATATATAAAAAGGAACAATGAAGACATTATTACTTGATCCTTATCCATTTTTTCTTACTTATAAATTTCAAATGAATGGTCATTTCACACCAATAGTTTTCTCTACACTGTTAATATTTTAATTGAATAGTTAAGTTTTTGAAAATATTAGTTACATCGAAATCAAGTGAGAATCTATGCAAAATAATTTAAATTTTGTAAAATATGCAAAAACATTGATGAAATAGTAGACCCTTTACATGACGTTGCTTATCACTATTATTTCTTGTTCCTTAAAGAAAAGGAATACGCTGCGAATCAATTAACTTTCTTTTATTGAGATATTAATACAATGGCTCTTTAACAATGCACTGGGGTACAAATGGATGGAAAATTTCAACGAGGGTTAAACATTCATGTTCGAGAAAAATTGTTATCGTACCGCCAAGTTTTTCATTAATGTACGATCAAATAAACGTCAATTATATTGGTCAATTTGAGCTTACTGCGAAATGAGATAATGGAATCGAATCTCACTAAATTATGTTTTAGTGGTAAACTTCAAATGTTATCGAAAACAATCATTTTTAAGTTATATATTTATATAATAAATTGTAATTCTTCCAGCCTGTTGTTTCTGTGATTTGTTTTGCGGAAATAATCCATGGGCCGTAGAGTTGCAAGTACGTATAAGTATATATTATTAAACTCACTGCTAAATTATTTTGAGATTTGGAGAAAAAACTTCATAGTGTGATTCATATTTGATAACAATGGGGTCAAGGAAAGATTTTATTCGCTTCATTCCAGATCCATTAATCACAATTATCGACCAAGCTATATTTCGAATAGTATAATACGTTGCAATTTTAAAATTAAAATGATAGTTTTAGTGCAGTCAATACAATAACATTTGTATATATTAATATATATATAATATGTAATATATAATATATAATATTCTTTGAGTCGACTGACAGCTATGAATCCCAATAAATAAAAGAAGCAGCTGGCTATACTGTAAAATTGAAATTTATTAAATAATTCATGACATTTCGGTTTCTTTTTATGTAACCCTTTCCAAGTCACTGAAATAATTTACAAATACTAGCAAAAATATAGTTTAAATGTAACAATTCGTAAACTTATCACTTACAAAAACATTTTTATGACGTACACATGAAGTTCAATTATTTAACATATCAATAAAATTTAACATATTGTCTATAATCATCTAAATTGAATATAACGGTATTATAGTTAATAGGGTGGTTTAGAATACTGTCACAGGATATCTCACCAATCAATCTATTAAAGTCGTATCACAGGATGTAGTATATACACATAACAAACACTATTAATATTGACAATAGCATCAAAACATAAATTTGGAAGCATCATTCAAATATTTAAATATAAATAAGCGACATCCGGCTCATAAATTTATGTTTAGTTAAATTAATCTATTTAAGAAATTTATAAAAACTAATTTTAAATTTTCCCTGTCTTCTATTTTATTTACACTATTGAATTTAGTTATAAATACCATCTCTGTAATTAAAAAAGTTTGAAATAAAAAAGTTCTTCATTCAAAATCTAAATGTTTTTATCAATAAAATTAAATTTGTGGCCTGTCTCTCTCATATGCATAACCAGAACCGATTTATTATATTTAAAATCTGCAATATGTTTTTTAATTCTGTTTTAAAAATCTACTTGGCTGACTAGTATAATACATATCACAATTTTTGCAATCTATTTTATAAACTACACAAGATTTACACAGTTTTGAAACAGAATCCTTTTCCATTTTTTTTTTTATATTTTAACCCATTAACGACCAAGACCTCGAATTTTCAACATCTTTTTCAAGGCCTTTTTTCAACTAAAAAAAATGTTTGAAAAAATTTGAAAAAAATCATGTCCGACGTATTTTAAGCTGTTCTTTC
>UELV01114899.1:0-11526 GCA_900490015.1 Megastigmus stigmatizans | reverse complement strand
ATATATACGCGTGTATAGTTCGTGTGTATACGTGTGCTCTCCTTTTTCTTTTTTATCTTTTTTTTCTTTCTAAGCAACCGCCTAAGACTTTAATCACGCTCCTCTTGCCTTTTCTTCCCTACCGTATTGCACATTGTAACGCTTTTCTCTTCGTTTCGCGTCCTCCAAATTACTAGATATACATTTTTCTCTTTCTCTTCTTTTCAGCCATGTACTGTATATACGCTGGGGACATTTTTGTTTACTTCCAGTTTTGTCTCGAGGATTTTCCTTTTACTGGTAGATGATTGGATGGGTGGGTTCGACCGGCAAGTCACTGTCGAGATTCAGATGAATGCCGTCTTTGGTGATCAGGTAGTGGGTGAGCAGTTGACCTTTGCCCTTGACGAACACCATGCCGCGCTGCTCGAAACCATAGCCAAACGGCTCCAGGATCTTGCGCGTCTCGTCTGTTACCTGTAATATTCAAATATATTTCGTCATATGTCGCTCGTTTCATATTAATTATCAAAGAATATTTATATTTCAAGTTTTTGATCGTGTCACATTCTTTTTATACGGTATTAGTTCAATCGTTATGTTCGACAAAAAATCATGCTATTAATTTTATTGGAAGGATTGCGGGTCTTTTACGGAAGCGATGAAACTTTAGTTTGCAACCCATTTTATTCAATCGTTATATCTGCGATTTTGTAGAAACTTGTTGAAAGTTTCAAAAGCAATATGAAAAGTTACGATTTTTTATAATAATAAAGTTCCCATATTATTAGTTCAATGAAAGTTTTCCTTAACCATCATCTGTCAACTAATATACTATGACATTTTCTTGAAGCACTGTTGTTACGCTCTATTTTTGGAATCTTTGCTTCTTTCGTTCATGTCCCATCATTTTATATGTTTATATAGGGATTTAGAAAGGAGGGATAATGTCTACATGTGACCTTAAGTACGTACTTTTACGAACACATACACTCGTCCTTTCGTCAACATGCGTATTTTTGTTTTTTTTTTGTTTGATATTTGTCTTCGTTCTTATTTTCTTCTCTCGTCTATAAGTGGTACGAAAATACACTTCTTTCCGTACCTGCTGCCGGATGAACTTTTAGTTGAATCTTGGTATTTTTTTATATTTTCATTCTTTTTATCGTCTTATTTATGAAATTATTATGTTCTATCAATATTTAATTATCTTACTAAAAGAGACTTATACCATTGTTTGAGGATATGGAAAATGTTTGATCAAAAGCGATATCTTAATGCGTAGTTAGCGAAAAGTAATTATTTTTAAATTAAATGTCTTTAGTATACTAGAAATTCTGTAAATTTTTCTTATCTTATTTAGTTCAGTACCTTGCAACTATTTAACAATTCATCAATTTAAAAATCATCGATCATCCTTGATAATAGTGAGAATCGTACATTCAATTATCTGCATTTAATAACTTCCAAGTCTAATGTACCAAATCTGTTTAAAGCGATATATCAAGTACCACAGTAAATAAAAAAGTGAGAAAAAAAATAATTTTGTGCCGTAAAAACACACACCTGTAAGCATCCAACTTTGCCAGTACTCTCCATCCTCGAAGCAACATTGACGGTATTGCCCCAGATGTCGTAGTGTGGCTTGCGAGCCCCGATGACACCAGCAGTCACCGGTCCGTGATTGATACCCATCTTGAGGACAAAGTGATTGAAGCTCTGCTCGTTGATATTGGATAGGGCCTTCTTCATCTCCAAGGAGAACTCGACTAGCCTCGACAAGTGTTGCCATTGGGGTTCGTTCGCGTTCTCCTCTGATTCGGTGATGCCCGACGCCGCCATGTACGTCGAGCCTATCGTCTTGATCTTGATGATGTCCTTGTACTTGTCCTGATCCAGGATCTGTTAGAATCGGATCAATGTATTTTTTACTTCACCTTTACGTGAATATTAACTATTCAGCTTCTTTTATATAAACTTTTTTATTGTATAAGCAGATAACAGTATGTGCTATTTAAGTTTGCTCTCATTAGTAAAAAAATCCTTCGTTCAACTGTTAGATTCTAAATGTGACATTTTTCTAGGACAGAGCTTTTTTTTGTCAAAGGCCATTATTTCTATATGAATTATTTTAATCTAGGTCAAATTAAAAATTCATTTTCCGCTTCTTAAGGATCTTAAAAGACGGTAAGTAGTTTTAAATAAGTGAACGTATTACTTTCGTTTCGGTCTAGATCAAATAATGACTTTACGCGGCACCCCTTTAAAAGAGACGGATAAATGTTTCTTTCTCGAGCTCATTAGGGTCTTCTTAATTGCATATAATTCTGTACAAAATACAAGCCAAATAGTATCTTTATACAGTTATGCAAGCATTCAAATTGAATTAAACTCGTCGTCCAATTCATATCGGCAGATCTAAAAGAAAACCCCCCTTATATGTATAATAGAGCCCTATATAATAGAGTAAAGATAAAAAAGGAAGCAGCTGTACTCACGGCATCAAAGTCGGAGATGACCTCGTTTAGGAACCTAAGACACTCTAGGCCCTGGTTGTTGATGCTCTCCTCGCTGTAGAAGTCGGCAAAGTTGGGCATACTGGCGAACAGGACGCCTACCTCGGCGTAACTCTGACTGTAGAGGTCGTCGTGATGGCGATTGTTGGAAAGGAAGTAGGCCGCCACGTGGGGTGGCAGGATGTTGTAGATCAGGGCGCCATTGCGCCGCTCCATGTCGGCGGCTCGTTCGCGTTGGGCCTCGACCTCTCGGCCTCGCAGGTACAGGACACGACGTGCCTTCTCCGTCTATAAAGGATATCGAGCGATTCCGTTTAATCTACACGGTCTGTTTCTTTACAGGGGATGAATTATTTATGTCTCGTGCTTCTTGTATACAGTAATTTTGAGCATACAATTTTCCTGATATTATGCTAATTACTAGAATAATAAATATTCTTTGACGAAAGCTATGTGGTGTGCATATTTTCTTTTCCAGTTAAGCTGGCGAGTCTCGCGTAGCAAGTGTTATAGTATAGGATATACTCTTCATTGAAACTGAGAAGAAGCTCAGAGGTCTGACCTAATTTTGAATTTTATTACTAAGTGGTAGTGAAATATTTGTTGTCTTGACTCGTGCGCGCTTGGGGGTGGAGGCAATTAAAAATGGATAAATTCGAATAGTCGATAAGGATAACGGATGTTTAAGAGACTCGAGATAGTATGGACACGGGATATTTCTCTACATAAATGAGGTTTAAAATTAGGTCAATTAAGAGCTTACTCTATTACGCTCTGGTGTAATTATGATCTAAAGTTTTCAAACTCGTAATTTTTGTATAGGATCCAGCTTCGTCTCTTATTAGAGACCTGCCTATCATAATAAGTTTTGATGCTTGGTTTAAGACGAAGGAATCAATATCCATGTACTTAATATTTAGTTCTTACTTGAAATACTTTTAAATTACTTATTTTTAAAGTGTGTTCTATTATCAAATAGCTAAAACAATATATTGATATTAGAATTGACATTAGAATTCAAGTACTTAAAGCCGCATCCAATATTGTTTTTCATTTCATATATAGCAGTGCAAAAAAATAACAAATCAAAAGAAAAAGAAGCTCAGAAAAGAAGGAAAGTACACACGCTCATAATGATTGTTGGACCTCTTCAATTTTCTAATAAACCGCTCTCACCCTTAATTGGCCCAGCTTCTCTCTCTCTCTCTCTCTCTCTCTCTCTCTCTCTTTCGCCACTACTCCGTCACACGCCATTACTTCACCGCAAGCCCTTGTTGTCCCTTATTTTTCACTTCACAGCCGCTTCTAATTTCTCTTGCTCCACAGCTCCGTACACACACTTCCCTATATTCCACACACACACACGCTCACACGCACACGCAAACACCCACACATCCAAAGAGTTCACCGCGTCTTTGGTCGAGGCTGAGTTATATCTCGCGCATGCACTCGGAAGAGCTAGTACCTACGCCGACTGGCTGCTGCTGCAGCTTCGAGCGGATTTCCAACGGGATTACGCACGGAAATGACTCGTTTATGCCAAAGCCTCCCCCGACGAAACGACACGCCTATATTTTCAGGGGCAGTCGTCGTGGGAGCGAGGATGGAAACTCGCAGTAGTCCGTAGTCCTCTCGCTGCCATTTATCCGTTAAATTAATGAGGAGCCAATCTCGAGGCGCAGCGAGGTTGCGAATTCTCTCTTCCTCGGTCACATTTGGAATTGGGTCGTGTCGCGGGGTTCAGACTCTCTCTCTCTCTCTCTCTCTCTCTCTCTCTCTCTCTCTCTCGCTCTCTCTCTCTCTGCCTAGCACGCGATTTGTCGTCGTCGGGGCACCGGTGTCTCTTTTTTTACTCTCTCTCTCTCTGGCGCGTGCTTTTTTTGTCTTCTATACCCTCGGCGTTGTCGGAGCGAGAGTCTGCTTATCGCATTAAAGGGAAAAGGATTTGAAATTCATTCGAGGAAATCAGTTGATTATCGTGCGCGATGCCGCGAACTAATTTGTCGACCTTCTCTATCTTTTTCTACTTCTTTTTCTTTTTTAGAGCAAATGTAATTTTGTTTCTTTGGCTTGTCGCGCGGAAGTTTCTGCTTGTAATGAGATTGTTCTATTTTTATCAAAGCTTCGGGTTACGCGTTACAATGGCTATAAAGGTCACGTTTCTTCCCGACTTTATCAAATTTGGATTTATAGAAATAAAGTAATTATACCTTTTAGATTGATTGCCTGTGAAGATTTTAAATGGTGGCACTTTTCATTTCATAGAACAGATTGATAATGTTAAAGTGCTGTAATGGCTGACTTAATTTTAGCTTTATAATTGAATAAAATAGTTTCTTCTTGTGAGCAGTGCTCAGGTTTTTTAACGAGGAAAATTTCAATTACAGATTTTATAATCACAAACATTTCTAAAATATATAAAACTTCAATGTCGTAATAACGACGTTATAAATAACGTTCACGTGCCAAATAACACAGTAAAAACTTCAATCGCTAGTATAAGTTATCGATATAAAAAGAACCGTTCGTCTTCTTCACAAGAAACATCTCATGACTTTAAGGTAAACGTCCCAGTAACCATCACTTAATGTCAGACGAACGAGCGAGCGAGAGATATTAAAAGTACTGGAAAGACGTAAATAACCTGCATATTTTTATCGCCCATACTCGCTCGCGTGAAATAATATATTATCAATATTCATGTGTGTGTGTGTGTGAGCGCTTTTTTTTCATTAATTATTTCCCAACGACGTAGTACACAACTTTATGTACACAGTAATTCTATCTTTTATAAGCGCAGGGTATTTTTTCACATGGTTGTCTAATAATGGAGCACATCTAAGGAGCGACTCAAATATAGATATAGTTTTTCATGACGCACGTGTAGCTTATTATAATGCATATGGAAGGATTTTAATAAGCCATCTGCTGTTTTGATGAAATTAGAATGAGATGCGAAGAAAGTTGATGTAGTTCTGTAACTAGGCTTGCGAACATTAAAGAGAATCTTTACTTATGCTTGTGAAAATTTGATGTTACGTGGACGGTATTAATTTTTACTAAGAAAGCAGAGACAAAATGTTGATACATCCATATTTAACTTTTAAAATTCAGGAAAATAATCTAATCTGATTAAGATTGACTTGTTCAATGTTAATCAGAAACAATATATGTGAGATTTTAAACCGATTTCAACATATTCTCATCCTGTTTTAAGGGAAAGACATTATACTGAATATAATAGGAAGTACGTAAAATTTCGCTACTTGATTATGTCGACTGCCAGCGACTAGTTTACGCTAATGGATTATTCTGTAAGCTGACAACTTTAACTTGCTCCTCTACAGAGGAATTCTAAAGTTCGTCCGCAGCTTTGAAAAACTTTGAGTTAACTGTTAATAATAGTATGTTAATAAGAAGTTGTCTGAAAAATTGCTTATTAAATTTTGAGCTTTTGGGATTTTGCAAAATACGGCCATCTTGAAGAGGTTAAAAATATTTTAGAATCATGAAAAAAATTTTCCCGTAATATTTGAACATCCATTGCACTTTTTTGCAGTATTTTGAATTATTTTCATTGCATTTTCCTTGCAAAAAAAATTCATAAAGTTGAAAATTCCA
Organism: Megastigmus stigmatizans; assembly: GCA_900490015.1. NCBI lineage: Eukaryota > Metazoa > Arthropoda > Insecta > Hymenoptera > Megastigmidae > Megastigmus > Megastigmus stigmatizans. Next base: position 5,410 of record UELV01114899.1, on the reverse strand, counting down.
AATTTTTTAACTTTTTTTCGTGAAAAACACGCCATATTTTTTTGCAGGAGTATTTTAACAAAAAATCGGTATCACCATTTGAAAGAACAGCTGAAAATACGTCGGATATGATCTTTTTCAAATTTTTTCAAAACTTTTTTTTAGTTGAAAAAAGGCCTTGAAAAAGATGTTAGAAATTCGGGGTCTTGGTCGTTAATGGGTTAAAGTAGTATAGTCATCAATTTTATCGCATTCCTACATGCAAATTACTGAATTTCCTTCACTTTGCACTTTATAAAGTCGCTGGCATGATGCATTTTAAGTTCAAAATGAAAGTGATGATGAATTATGCACGAGAATTAACACGTATACGACATTTTGTAATTGCTCCCTGTTTAATTTGTTGAATTCCAGGCGAGTATCAAATGGTTCTTAAATTGTTTTTTTCTTGCTCTAACTATATACTGGTGCCATTATTGTGAACGATGTGAAGGAAAGCGACATTACGACCGGCCGACAATATGATAGAGATGAATATATTGAAGCGTTATATGCTCGAAGCCCAAGTTTCCAAGTTAGTCAGTCTATTCCTACAGATATTGTTCATCGACGTGTGCGTAATAACTCATTCATTATAGTGATATAACTGTCGGTACATCGAGCTCCAATAATTTTTGCTTTTTTCACATTATTTAAATCAATCAGTTTTCTGTGTAACGAATGTTATTGGTCTCTCAAAACAAACTATATATAAAATTCACTTTATATTTGTTTTATTTGATAAATCGCATGGAAATAAACGGCATTTGGATTTCATATATTGTATCATGTGCAATTAACAGCTTATGCATTATACGGAAATAAAATGACCGAACCGTTAATTTCCGAATTGACATGAACGCGGATCAGTAAATATACCAAATTTACAAAAAAAACGCGTTTAAGAATAATTTTATCTATATAAAGCCAACAGCTTTAGATGGTAAAAACATTCGCTGAATCGTTGATTTGCTTTCTTCTTTATTATTATTAAATTTTCTTTTTTATGATTAAATTTAAACACCTTTAAATTTTCGAGTCAAAATTTTTAAACGTTAACGCAGTTTTTATACTTTAGCTTAAACTAAGGTGAATGTCCTAATTTCTACTCAGTGCGTATTATTTATGCCATTGTAAATATCGAATGTATTTCTAAACTATTAAATTAACAAGTATTACATATAAGACCATGAAGTAAATACAAGAGCTATAATAGAAAAAAAATACTATTCGAGCATCAAAATGATACTAACGGAATAGAAATTGGGACATTCACCTATTGAAAACTTCCAATCAATTTTATCCTTAACCCATTGATATCTGTAATATCGGTAAAATGAATTCAACATTCATCACCCAAGTAATCTAAAGCTCTTACAAAAAATAGTATTGACAATTCTAATATAAAGAAAAAAAGTAGTAAAACTTACGTATCGAGCGACTACTACGAGTGCGACGGCAACGGTGAGCAGGGTAGCGGATAGGGAGTACTTGAGTGGGAAAGCGTTGACCGGCTCGAGTGGCTTGGATACCGAGTACTCGTGGTCGAGGGTAGGCCCGAGGAATAGTACGTTGATGGCGCACTGGGCCCCTGCCAGCATGAACATGAGGAAGGCCTTGCCGAGGTAGCAGATGTACGCAGGCATTGAGATGACTATGAGGGCGAGGACACCTATGTACGAGTAGTAGGAGGGATAGGGACAGCGCGTCCACCAGACCGCGGTCGAATTAGTCGGTGGATGCGAGTCCTCGATTATTCCGCAGTTTCCCTGCGGACACACGACACAACGGACACCTTATGCTGTAGTCAAATCGATATGTGCACTTTGCGGATATATCTGGCATCGGCTGTGTGTAACTGCGATGACTTGAGTTTAAGTTGAGTTGAGGAAAAATTATGATAATTCATTTTCTACATAAATTTACTAAATAAAGCATGCATCTTCTTCAATAGTTTTTTTTTGCTTTATTTATTTATGCGAAATGTGAAAAAACTTTTTATTACTTTGGAATACAATTAATAATTTACCATACACACATTTTGTGTTTCAAAAGTTATACTTCTTAATAGAAATTTAATTGAGTTTCGGTTGAAATTCAAACCGATTCACTCTCTTTAAGAATATCTTCCTCGTAGATCACAAATCAGTAAAATATCCTAAAAATTATAAAACCAAGAATCATGCTTATATAGGTATAGGAGAATTAGCTCACCATGTCCAGCAGGAGAAATACGCTCATGGAAAAGATCATGAGTAGAGCGAGGGTCCGCCTGAGCCACCTGGCGCGCACAGCGCTACCGAGACAGGTGGCCCCTGCCAGTACTACCCCGAACAGGGTGACGACGCCCGCGCCGCCCCAAGTAAACGGACCCCAGGGTTGGAGTCGCCAGACAGGCGAGGCGCACACCATCACCAATGGACCACCCAGTAGGGAGAGCGGGGAGAAAGCTTCCTCGGCACTGTGGAACGCCTTCTCCAAGCTCGGATCCTTGAACGACAGCGTTATCCAGGACGCGTGGCCCTTTAACTCGGCTCCACCACCTACTGAGGTGTTCACGTGAAAGTAGTAAATTTATACATCGAGATTAATTTGATACATGTTAGATAAGTATCGAGCTAACTGGATCTCTAGTTCCAATGACAATAGTTTAAAAATTTAACCTTAGATTCGCAACGCAAAGCGTACCGATTGTTTTTTTAAATATAGACTTGTAATATTGAAAGAAGACGGATTAATAAGATTAACTGGGAAAATTATAACATTAATACGGCTAGAGTTCTAAAAAAAAAGTAGGTGTACATATAAGGCGGCGGCGTACCTCGGCTGTCGAGCTCCTTGCGCAGTCTCTTCCTAAAGTCCTCGGAGTCCTCCTTGTGGCCCTCGACGCTGCTTATAGCCCGCTGCTGGGAGTACTCGGCGTCGGCCAGCGACGCCAGGCTCTTAGTCAGCGCCGGCTTGAAGGGCTTAAGGGCCTTGACGATGAAGTAGGTGGTGATGCCGGCCTTCTGCAGTGCCTCCTCCCTCTTCTCACCGTAAGCGGGCTCGACCTCGAACTCGCCGCTCAGGAAGCTCAGCGTCACGTTCGATATGTGTACTCGTCTGTAATTCAACACACCGCCGTGGCAGACATTAGGATGTAGACGATGTGATGCGCGGAATCGGTCGACAGGCGCATTTTTATTTCGTGCGGTGTACATTTGGTTCGCGATAGTGAACCGGGATTGAAAAGTACATTATATTTAGCCGAGTCTGGATGAAAGGATTCACTTCGGAATCAAAAATGTTATTTATCCAGTTCATTTTCTCTTGAACCAAAAGGATACTTGGACTTGTAAATAATGATTATTTCAATTTAATTCTGAAAAGAGAAATTTCGCATGGAAATTGCAACTAAATTTCTTTCTAAAAATTCCAGCTGCAGTTTTATTGAAAAAGATTGAGAGAGACAAAGTGTATAGCAAAAAAGGTTATGGGACATACGAGAAAAAGGGGGATGCGATATATTTTCAAAATCAAAGCGAGGGGCAGAGGAAGAGACTCGAGGGAGCTCTTGCTCGTAGACCTTGGGAGGAGTCGAGGAGACCAAAAACGAGCGAAGAATTAAGCTGAGACAGAATGGTAATAAATTAGATGAGGAAGGTGGGATGCTCGGTCCAACGTTATCTCACAGAGATCGAGAGAAGAAGCAAGAAGAAAGACGCGATTTGTCAACCGTATATGTACTTTTACGAGCATGATAAATATACGTATCAATTCAGAGAATAATGTCAACGAATGAGCAATTCATTAACAATAAATAGAATAAGCTCATATGGCTCTATTATTCACTGGTCGGATTTATTTTATTAAAATGTAAGCTAATGTATAACAGCAACAACAATGTAACGGAAAAATGTATAAAACACTTTATTATCTGAGAGCAAAGTTCAATAAATGTAGTTGCTTAATGTAAACGCATCTTACCTTTTCGTCCCTTTTTAGAACATTAATAACGTATACTCGTACTCTATCAAAATCATCCCGCAAATAAAGTCTCGCTATACAGGTTTTGACAGATTCTCATCTTTGCTGTCGCGGATCAATCGCGAATAGTAGGCGTTGTGTGTACGTCGTACGAGCGATAATATGAGATTAAATCGCGACGGCTCAGCAAAAGCTAATTAGGCGCGTAAGTGAGCCTTATCGAAGGAATCACTTTGGTCTTTAGAAACCGTAGCACCAGGCACGCGACACTTGAGAGCCACCTATATACGTCTACTCTATGCCAGTTCATATATAGTTCTTCTCGTGTATACGTTCGCGGATCCTTCAACACCTTTATGGCAGAGAATCACAAAGCCTGCGCGCCATCCCAATTCAGATCCTTATATAAACATGCTCAACTGACGAGCTTACGAATTTACGTGAGTTTCTGAGGGTTTATCTAATTGGTACATATGTATTGCTTTAACTTACGAACAAGATTTTTTAGTTGAAGCACAATTGTAAAAGAATTGAAAGATCTTCCAACCGTAAATATTTCTAATATTCCATCAAATCTATATCTAGCTAAATTTTTTCAAGAGATATATAACAAATCATTGATTTGCCTCGATCTTCTGGGGTTTAATAGTTTTCATATTCTGGGGTGTAGTTTACTATACGATGAGCATCAAAATGTGATCGGAAGCTTTACTTTCCCGATATAAAATAAAGCGCTCAATCTAAAAATATATTATACACATCATCAAGCGTCGACAAGAGCCCATTCTCCAAAATCTACGCCTGCCACTAAAACCAGCGTAACAACTACTTTTAATAATCGTCGTGCGCGCATATAAGCATCATGATCATCCCCCTATACTATAAAATGGCGCATTCACAGGCTCAACTTTTCATGCGCGGCACTTATCTCGCGCGAGAGCAAGCGCAGATCCATCGCCCAAAGGAGGCCGCCGCGATAACGTCGGGCACGTATAGAAAAAATAATCCGCGCTGAACTACAGCGATAAATAAAGGGGTGTATATACAGTGAGAGAGGGAATGGCTGAGAGCGTCAAAGTTTGCGCGTCGCCGCGTGTGCAGCGATGCTTCTTTCTCTCTCTCTCTCTCTCTCTCTCTCTCTCTCTCGAGCGGCCCATAAATCAGGCAATTGTTGCCATCCTCCGCACCAAGTGGCGCAGAGAGAGAGAGAGAGAGAGAGAGAGAGAGATACTTGTTTATTTGTAAATATTTACAAAAAGTATAACACATACAATTACACAAATTTTCCTTTCAAATTACAATAATATTACATCAAGTCGAGATTATTATTGCACTCACTATGATATCACAGATTTGCTTACTCAGATAAACTAAACTATTTACAAATCGGTCTTAAAATATTGCACAAACCTATTACTAATATCAC
>UELV01114896.1:0-11608 GCA_900490015.1 Megastigmus stigmatizans | reverse complement strand
CCCCACTAGTAGATTAATTAAGAAATCCTTGCCCAGTTCTTAAAAGTTATTCAACCTCTACGCACACGATTTTATTTTTATACTTGTTATTAAATGTTATGAATGCACCACTACGCGTCTATCTTAATCAAAGTCATTAATTTACAAAATCGCAAAAAAACAAGTTAACAGCTCTAATGATTTCATACCGGCAAAATGCCTTGCTGGGGAATCTTCCCTTAAAAAATATGTAATTGTAAATTAAATAATTGTAGAGCCAATATATTTAATTTTTAAAGTTAATTTTCAAATAAAAAAATCAACCCAATAAGGGTCGATTTTTTTGTCCTATTTCATCCTTTATTCTACAAAACTTTATTATAATTAATAATAATTTTTTGGTTAGATAAACCATTATATTTAAAATTTGTTGATAAGTTTATTAAATTTTGTACCATATTAAAACCCTTTCGTAATTTTAAATATTTTGTCTCCTAAAAACTTACATTTCAATGCTAATTATTACTAAAATAATATAAATATAACACTAAGATTTATTATTTAAATCAGTTTCTGTTACTACTGACAATACTGTTTTAATATGTTCAACTGGTTTAACTTTCCGTCATTCTTGAATAATCTTAAAATCATTATCCAGCAAAAAAGTGCTTCGTTCAATGCCAAGATAAACATTATTAAACATTTTCTTTTCTTTCAAGACACCAAACATTTCACATAATTTAGAATCAATATCACATAACATGGGGAAACTAACATTATTATCATTTTGAAACTTAGTTTGTTTTTTTAAATTATCACGACTAATACCAATAACATTATAACCAGCAGTTAAAAATTTTTGATAATAACGATTATAAGCAACTGTTTCTAAAGTACAGCCTGGTGTTGCTGCTTTCGGAAAAAAATAAAAAATATAGCCCTTTTCTTTTTGAAAATCAGTAATAAGATGTTCTTCTCCATCTGTAAACAAAAACTTTTCTTGTTTTAAATCCATTTTTAAATAACCTCCCCTAAAAATAATAATATAAAAGACAATAATAATTAATTACTGTCTTTGAAAAAGTTGGATTAAATATTTTGTTACTTCTAACTTATTTTTTAAAATATTAAATGATAATTTTAAATCTAAAAAAATTAAATATAGTGAAATTTCGGTAATATCAAACTTATATTCTAAATCATTAATTTCCTTAGCAATATTGGCAATTTGCTCACCAATAGTATCATATTCATCAAGAACAGCATTCGTTTGTAAACTTGCTCGTTCTTGTAATTCAGTAAGATCTAAATTAATTGCTTGAATTGTTGACATTAGTTCATTCAAAGTTTGTTCAATTTTTTCTTCACGCAAAGACATTTGCTCTACTTTATTTTCCATTTTTTTACTTTCACCTACTTATAATTATAATATATCATAAAACTAAAAAAGATTAGTTTTAATAATTAATTACTAATCCTTTAAAACGTGTCACTGAATTAATTGTTTCACGAATCCCTTGAACTCCTTGTCCAGAATCATGAATTCCTAAAAACGGGAATGAATCAGGTCCTCGTTGAGTACGACCATTAATATTAACCGTTCCTGTTTCTAATTCATTAGCAATATTAAATGCTGCATTAATATCTTTTGTAAAAATACATGCTTGCAATTTAAAATTTGATTTATTTGCTAAAGTAATCATTTCTTCAACATTCTTACAACGAATAATTGGTAAGACTGGACCAAATGGTTCTTCTCATGCTAATCGCATTTCTGAGGTAACATGGTCAATTAAAGTTGCACTAATTAAATTATCTTTTCGTTGATTACCAAGTATTAATGTTGCTTTTTTTACTAAAGCATCATCAATTAAACCTTGTACAAAATCTGCAGCTTTTAAATCAATGACAGGAATAATAGCTTTATTATCTAATGGCGAACCTGCTTCTAACTTGCTAACTTCTATTTTTAATAATTTTACTAGTTCATCAGCAATTGTTTCATCTACTAATACTCGCTTAACAGCCGTACAACGTTGTCCAGAATATGCATAAGCACCAGCAACAATTTCTTTTACTGCTTTTGTTAAATCAGCATCTTTTAATACTAAAGCTGGATCTTTTCCTCCTAGTTCTAATACTAAGTCTTTTCCATGTCCTAATTTGCGAATATGATTGCCAACAGCAACTGACCCAGTAAATGAAATAACATCAATTTCAGGATTTAAAACTAATAAATCTCCAATATCACGTCCACGACCAGTTACAACATTAAAAACACCTTTCGGAAAACCAACTTCAAAAGCTAATTTTGCCATATATAACCCAGTTAAACTGCCATTTGTTGCCGGTTTAAAAACAACAGTATTACCAACAACTAAACTTGGTACAATTTTTGCAATACTTAAATTAACAGGATAATTAAATGGTGAAATTGCCAAAATAACACCTTTTGGAACACGAGAAAAAATCCCTAATTTATTTTTAATATTTCAACCATCCCCAGTTAATGTTTCTGGAAAAACTCGTTTTGCTTCTTCAATTGTGTAATCAATATATTCAATACTACGTTCTACTTCAACTTGACCATCTTTTAAACTTTTTCCAATTTCATGGGCCATAATTTTCGCAAGCTCTGTCTTATGACTTTCTAATAATTTTGCTCATTTTTGCAAATAACTAATTCGTTCAAATAAAGCTAAATTTGCTCATTCTTTTTGTGACTGTCGAGCCCACTTAAACGCTTCATTTATTTCTTTTTCTTTTAGAGCTGGAACACGACCATATGGCTTATTATTAATTGGTGAAATTATTTCTAATCAATCCCCATTATTGATTAATTCACCATTAATTAATGCATTCAATTCCAAATTCATTTTTACCGCCTCGTTTCTTTCTGCATTATTCTATTTATATTTTATGCTTTTTTAAAATTATTAAAAGATACTTTCCACATTTAAATTATTGTTTATAATAAAATGTTTTAATGTTGTTAACGCACGTTCACTATATGCTAAATATTTTTCATTTTTACTTTTAAAATGTTGTTCAAAGGGAGGGATAATGCCAAAATTTGCTTTCATTGGCTGAAAATTAGTTTTTGAAGCATTAATAATATAATTCACTAATGCGCCCATCATTGTTTCGGGTGGAAATGTTAACATTGGGTCGTTATTTAATAATCTTGCAATATTTAGGGCACTAATAATTCCTGTGGCTGCTGATTCAACATATCCTTCAACGCCAATAATTTGACCAGCAAAAAATACATTTTGATGTTTTTTTACTTGTAAAAATTGATTTAATAAAATTGGAGAATTAATAAAATTATTCTTATGAATAACACCATATCGTACAATCTGAGCATTTGCTAAACCTGGAATCATACTAATAAGGCGTTGCTGCTCTGGAAACTTCAAATTAGTTTGAAAACCAACTAAATTATATAATGTATCAATTGCATCATCTTGACGTAATTGTACAACAGCATATGGACGGTTACCATTTGTGGTTTCTAAACCAACTGGTTTTAATGGTCCAAACAATAATGACTTAATCCCCCTTTTTGCCATTACCTCAATTGGCATACACCCTTCAAAATAAATTTCTTTTTCAAAATCATGTAAAACTACTGTTTCTGCTGTAATTAATGTTTGAACTCATAATTCAAATTCATCCTTGCTCATTGGACAATTAATATAATCTTTACTATTGCCTTGATCATAACGTGATTTATAATATACCTTAGTAAAATCAATACTTTCTTTTGTAATAATTGGTGCGGCTGCATCATAAAAGTAAAAATATTCTTGCCCCAATAATCCTTGAATGGTCGTTTGAAATTTTGATGTTGTTAAGGGGCCAGAAGCAATCAATGTAATTGCTTTATCATCAATAGTTGTTGCCTCTTGGTCAATTAAAGTGACATTTGAATTATTTGTTAACCATGTTGTAATATATTTTGAAAACTGATTCCGATCAACAGCTAATGCTCCCCCAGCTGGAACACGGCTTGCATAAGCTGCTTTAATAATTAATGAATTAAATGCTAGCATTTCTTGTTTTAATAAACCAACACCATTCGTTAAACTTTCACTACGTAACGAATTTGAACAAACCAATTCTGCAAAGGAATTTTGTTTTTGCACTGGATTTTTTATTAATCGTTTACTTTCATATAAATTAACCTTAAAACCTCGTCGTGCTAATTGATACGCTGCCTCGGTTCCTGCTAATCCAGCCCCAATAATGTTAATCGTTGGAATTGCCATTTGTTATTTTTCCTTTTAATTGTTGATATTGTTCTAAATATTGGGCATATTTTTTTTGTTCAAGTTTAATCTTTTCAGGATTTGCTTTTGCTAAAAAACTTGGATTATTTAAAATATTTTTGCTTCGTTCTAGTTCTTGTTCAAGACGAGTTAATTCCCCATTGATTTTTTGTTGTTCTACTGTTTCATCAACAATATCATTCAACCCAATTTCTAAAATAACATTCGTTAATGGAATTGTTGCATATTTTTGGTTTGCATCTTTTTCTTGAAGTACACCCATCACTTTACTATTAACCATTTTTAAAATAAATTCATTAATTAATGCAATAACATTTGTAGTAATATTATTTTTACTACTTATTTGATCAAATCAAATTTCAATAATATCTTCTTTTTTAATTTGATAATTACTTCGCAATTCACGGATTGCAGCAACAATTTCCGTTACTAAATTCAAATAATCAACATTATAATTAAAATTAATTTTTGGGTAAACTTCTAACATAATTGACTCTTTCAAATTTAATTTTTGATAAATTTCTTCTGTTACAAATGGAATAAATGGATGTAACATAATTAAAATTTGTTTTAAAACATAAAACAATGTTTGAATTGTTATCTTCTTGATTGTGGCATTATTACTTTGTAAATTAACTTTTGTTAATTCAATATATCATGAACAAAACTTATTTCATACAAAATCATACAAATCTTTGCCAACTAAAACAAATTCATATTTTTCCATATTCGTTTGTACTTTAGCAATTGTTTTTGTTAATTCAGTTAAAATTCATTGGTCAATAGCATTTTCTTGATGGTTTAATAATAAGTTTTTAATTTCTGTTTCAAAATTAACCAATGGTTTAAAATCACTTGTTAAATTCAGTTCAACATAACGAGCAGCATTTCATAACTTATTAATAAAATTTCAAGCACTATTAACTTTTTCTAAAGAAAAACGTAAATCTTGTCCTGGTGCACTATTTGTAACTAAAAAATAGCGTAATGTATCTGCACCATATTCTTTGATAACATCCATCGGATCAATCCCATTCCCTAATGACTTACTCATTTTTCGGCCTTCTTCATCACGAATTAAACCATGAATTAAAACATCATTAAATGGTTTTTCCTTTGTAAACTCTAATGAGTCAAACATCATTCTTGAAACTCAAAAGAAAATAATATCATAACCAGTCACCAAAATATTAGTTGGAAAATAGCGATGAAATAATGTTTTATCTCAATTTCATCCTAAAGTTGTCATTGGTCATAATGCTGATGAAAATCAAGTATCTAAAACATCTCCATCTTGAATTCAATTTTTACTATTATCTGGTGGAGTTAAGCCAACATGAATTTTTGTTGAATCATCTTTATGATATCATGCTGGAATTTGATGTCCTCATCATAGTTGCCGTGAAATACATCAATCTTGAACATTTTTCATTCAATTAATTAATGTTGTATTAAATCGAGAAGGATAAAATTGAATTTTATTTGGCGATGATTGAAATTTAATAATTTTTTCAGCAAAATATTCCATTTTAACAAATCATTGGTCTGATAAATATGGTTCAACAATAGCACCACTTCGTTCTGAAAAACCAACTTGATGAGAATGATCTTTAATTTCAACAATTAACTTTTGGTGATCTAAATCATAAACTAAATTTTGACGGGCAGTAAAACGATCTTGGTGATGATATTTTTCAGCCAATTCGTTCATTGTCTCATCTAAATTCATACAAATTGGCATTGCTAAATGATGACGCAAAGCAATTTCAAAATCATTAGCATCATGTGCTGGTGTACATTTCATTGCTCCCGTTCCAAAATCTTGGTCAACATAATTATCACAAATAATAGGAAGCAATTCACCATTTGCTGGATTTATCACTTTTTTATTTCAATATTTGCGATAACGATTATCATTTGGGTTAACAACAACACATTGATCAGCAAACATTGTTTCTGGGCGTGTTGTTGCAATTGTCAAAAACTCACTTGTACTATTTTCTAAAAAATATTTAAAATAATACATTTTGCCTTGTTGCTCTTGATAAATAACTTCAATATTTGATAAAGCGGTTTTTTGTACAGGGTCTCAAGAAATAATCCGTTTACCACGATAAATTAATCCTTTTTGGTATAAATCAATAAAAACTTTTTGTACTGCTGATGTTAAATTATTATTTAATGTAAATTGCTCACGTGAATAATCTAATGCTAATCCTAATTTAGCTCATTGCTCACGAATAATTTCAGCATATTCTTCCTTTCATGCTCAAACTTGTTCAATAAACTTTTCTCGTCCTAAATCATGTCGTAAAATATTTTTTGTTATACGTAAACGTTCTTCTACTTTTGCCTGTGTAGCAATTCCCGCATGGTCCATTCCTGGTAAATATAAAGTATCAAATCCTAGTAATTTTTTATAGCGAATAATCAAGTCTTGCAATGTTGTATCTCAGGCATGACCTAAATGTAATTTCCCAGTCACATTTGGGGGTGGAATAACAATACTAAACTTTGGATGTTTACTTGTAACATCTGCAGTAAAATAACCTTTTTTCTTTCAAAATTGATATTTTCCTGTTTCGACCAAGACATGGTCATATTTCTTTGTTAATTCTTTTCCCATTTTTGTTTCCTTTCTAAATAAAAACTCCTATTATTTAAATAAAATAATAGGAGCAATTATTTTCTAAATAATTACGGTACCATCCTTTTTTAATAAGTATCACTTATTACCTTAATTAAAATATCAAGTTAAAATATTTAGCAACCTTCATTAAAACAATAGATTAATTTCACACCATCAATTAACTCTCTGAACTATTTTTTTAATTACTCCTCTAATATTTATGGTTTTATTATAATTCTTTTTCAATTAATTGCAACCTTTTTTGTTTTTCCAAGAATATTATTCTAAAATAAAAATAAAAGTTATAATTAACTTTTATTTTTATTTTTTTCTAATTTTGTGTCTTCTGCCCTTTTAATATTATTGTTTCAATCTTTATACATAAAAAAGACAAATCCGCCAAATAAAACAAGAAACAACACAATAATAATCGTCAATGTAATAATTAATCAAGTTGCCATCATTTTTTAGTTCTCCAATCCTTCTTGTCACATTCCAACTGGTACTGGTTTAATTTGATATTTTCTTAACACAGTAACCGATAAAATACTACATATTAACGGCATAATAATTCCTAATAATACTGCTAATACTGATAATCATCAAGGCTTTGATAACCCTGAACTAATAAAGACATAAAACATAAAAACACTATTAACTGCTAACAACAATGGTGTTAAATACGAAATCGCAAATTTATATGTTTTACCAATTTTAATTCACGAATGTGCATTATTGTAGGCAATCATTATTGGTAATTTTTTGTAAATATGAATAAATAAAATAATTTCAACTAAAGCCATCACTAACATATTAACACTACCAGCTAAAGCTTGGAACGAATAAAGTAATTGGTTAGTATCTTTAAACATTAAGACTAAACCAATGGCAGCCATTAAAATCATTAAAATAATAATAACTTGTTTTTCCTTTACCTTGTAATTTGAAAAAATTCCATTTATGACAACTTCAATCATTGCAATAATACTACTTAATCCAGCAAATAATAATGCTGTAAAAAATAAAATGCCTAAAAAGTTTCCAAAACCAACAAAGGTTTGTTTATTAATAACATTAAAAGTTTGTGGAAAAACATTAAAGATAAAACTAGCACCATCATTCTTTGGAAACGCTTCATCAATTGCTTTGGTATAATCATTAATCGTAATTAATCCAGGATTTTGTTCATGAACTAAAATGCCTGCTGAACCAAAAACCATAATTAATGTTAAAAGTGAAATTGCTAAAACACCAAATGATAAAATATATGCTTTATTTGTATTATCCTGTGTTTTTGGTGCTGCACCAGCAAATAACATCATAAATCCTGAACCAACACAAACCGTAAACACACCTAATCCAAAGGCATCACTTCATACTTGCAAGTTGCCAAAGGAACTTAAGCTTCTTTGCGTTGGCATTAAAACTGTTCCTAGTCCTTCTAATGTTCCTGGAATTGTTAAAACGTAAATTGCTAAAACTAATAAAATAACAAATAAAACTGGAATAAAAATAACATTTGCTTTTTCAATTCCTTTTGCTCGAAACATCACAATTGTCCCAGCAATAATAACAATTGCAATAAAGGCTAAGTATGCTAATCATTGAAAATTAGCATTACCGGCTACACCAATTCCACCAGGATTTAAAATATTATTATCAAACCATAATGGTGTATTAATTGACGATGTAAAATTTAATATTAATGAAATTAAAACATAACCAATTAATACAGTATAGTAATTAGCGACAATAAACATAAAGGCTGATTCAAATCAACCGATAAACCCACTTGCTTTTGGGTTTTCTTCATCAAAAATATTAATTAACGATTTACGTCGCATATTACCAATGTTGAATTCTAAAATTAATAACGGAATACCACAAGTAATAATTGCTAAAATATATAAAACAAAAAATGCTAAACCTCCATTTTGCTTTAATAAGGTGGGGAACCCCCATACATTACCAAGTCCAATTGCTGCCCCTAATGTGGAAACAATAAAACCAAACTTGCTAACATGCTTCTTCTTTTTCATTTTTTAATTCCTTTCTTTTAAAAATAAAAAACAATTACTAATAAATTATTAATAATTGTCCTTAACGAATAATATTTCTTTTGATTAATAAAAAAATATCGCTGCATTTCTTTCTCAAATTTTTCTTATTATTATAATTTTGTCTCTAAAAAATTGAATAATAGTTTTAGTTTAGAAAACTAATTCTGAAACAACTATCACCGTGTTCAGAAATCATCGTGCACCAAATACTCCTGCAAATACTTGATGCACATTTAAGAAAAATATTGATAGGGGCATGCCTTCCCTGTTTGGTAACGACACTTCCCATGGACTATATTAATAATTTTTCCAATAATTGGATAAAAATAAAATTTTCAAAGATTTTGTTCTTGATAAATATTTGTTTCTTGATAAATATTTGTTCCTGTTATCTCACTTTGATATTTTATAAAAGATAAGAAATAAATAATCATCACAATTAAGCCTATGATATAAATATATTGAATTGATAAAACAAGATTAAAAAAACTAAAGCTGATTAAAATGGCAAACAATAATTGATAATAAACTTGTCAATCTTTTCAAGTTTTTTTATTGCAAATCATTCTAATCCTCCTTTTAATAGATATATTATAACCATAAAAAAATACTAATTCTACTTTTTTTCAACAAATTAGTATTTTTTTTATTTATTTAACTTGTTTTTGATAAACTGATGCTTTTGTTTTATTTCGTCCAAATTTTTCAAACTTAACAATCCCATCAATTAAGGCAAATAAGGTATCATCACCACCACGCCCAACATTTACTCCTGGGTGAACTTTTGTTCCACGTTGACGATAAATGATTGATCCTGCTCTAATTGTTTGGCCATCAGCTCTTTTTGCACCCAATCGTTTTGAATGTGAATCACGACCATTTTTAGTCGATCCTACTCCTTTTTTTGAAGCAAATAACTGTAAGCCTAATGCGAACTTCATCATTATTCTTCAACCTCCTTTACACTAATAAATTTTTGATATTGCTGATAAATTGTTAAAAATTGATAATAAATTGTTTGTAACATAACTTGTAAGTCAGCACTATTATTTTTTACTGTAATAATAATTAGTCCTTCCTTAACAATGAATTGACAACTATTTGGTTTAATTTGATCAATTGCATTTAAACCACCAGTTGCAATTCCTGTTATTGCGGCACAAACAAGATCTTTACCATATTCAGCTGCTTTAGCATGACCAGTAATTTCAATTTTTTTAATTTTTTTCTCAGTTTTCGTAATTATAATCTTAATCATAATGTTTTACTTGTCACTTTGTTTTGTTTTTGATGCTGGTTTTTTTGCTGATGTTGTTGATGAACTTTTAGTTGCTGGCTTTGCTACAGTTGTTGTTTTTCCTGCTGACTTTGCCGCTACTGGTTTTTTATCACCTGAAGAAACTGCTTTTGTTGTTGCTGTTTTTTCTGTTGTTACTGGTTTTTTATCAGTAACAGGTTTTACAGTTGACTTTGTAACAGTTGTTGATTTTGTTACCGTAGGTTTAGCTTTGGCATCTGTTGTTGTTCCTTTAGCAGAACCTGATAACAAAATTTGATCAATTTTAACTTTTGTATATGGCTGACGATGCCCATATTTTTTATGTTGTGTTTTCTTTGGTTTATAATGGAAAACAACAATTTTCTTTTGCTTTCCTTGTTTTAAAATTGTTCCTGTTACTGATGCCCCTTTAATAAAAGGAGTCCCTACTTCTCCATCAATCATTAAAACTTCAGTGAAATTAACTTTTTCACCTTCATTACCATTTAACATTTCAACAAATATTTCATCACCTTGAGAAACACGAAGTTGTTTCCCTCCAGTTTTAATTATTGCAAACATTTTTACACCTCCAGTTTAGACTCGCCTTGTAAGTAGATAAGTATTGCATATCCTTTAGGCACTTAAAAGTCAAAGAGCGGTTGAAACTGAAACAACCATAATTAATTATATCGTTATCTTAAAAAAATTCAATAAATTTTATGTTTTTCTTAAAAATAAATTATTCTTCAGATTGTAAGACAAGTTCTTCTTCTTTATTACAATTACAACATTCTTCGCAACTATCGCATACTTTACAATCTGGATCTAAATCATTAATTTTGTTGCATTTTTTTCCACAATCACAAGTAATTTCACGATATGTCCCCATAATGTTTATATACGTTCCCATTTATTTGCACTCCAATCTTTTTGTTAATTTTATCCCTATTTTATTATTTTAGATATCTTATTATTTCTTATTATCGACTATATGTTTCATCTTCCTCAACTTGTTCAACAGTAAATCTTCAATTCGTTTTGTTTAATTCTTTTCTATCTTTTGGAAAAAAGTTATTAGCCTCATTAAATATTTTTTATATTCATTAGCATAATCTTGATTATATCCTTTATTGTTTTCAATATTTTTATTTTTTACATTAAATATTGGTTCTAATGCTTTGGCATCAATTTCAGCATTAATTCCACTATTTACATATGTTTCTAATGTTTCATCAATGTGGTCAAAAATTTTAGTTGATATTTTAATAGTTTCATCTTTATTAAAACCAAGTTTTTTTAAAAATATATTAAACTCTTTTTAAACTGATTTATAATTTCTTTTAAAGGTAGACTTTATTTCTGAAATAAATTTCATATTAAATTTCAC
>UELV01114046.1:0-13361 GCA_900490015.1 Megastigmus stigmatizans | reverse complement strand
GGTAGAGCGATGGGCTCGTAATCCGGCGGTCCCGGGTTCGAGCCCAAGTCTCGGCCGATTGACACAAGCACCTCTATAAAAATATTACATGTGCTTTGTTTACAAACACACCGTAGACCTCCGTCGCTGATTAGCACCGCATGGGAGCATAAATAGAGCGACGTTAAAATAAAAAAAAAAAAAGGTAAAATGTATACGCCCTAATTTATTAAATGTGTTTAAAAAAACAATTAAAAATTGTGTTAGGACATTTTATGCAAATCAACAGAAGCGAGTGGAAGAATATATTCATACTTGCCATGATTAAGGGGTAACACCACTGTAGAAATTTTGAAAAATCGATTTTTTTTTTATTAGCTTAAAATATGCTCTGAACCTTTAAAAATAGGAAACAAAAACTCCCATCCAAGAAAAAAAACTTTTTCATTGAAACTTCGAAGTATTTACCGAGCGTCTCCAGCTGCTCCGAAACGGACGATCGATTACCTGCTAGCGATTTATATACCTGCGGCCTTACAGCTCACCTATTGTTCGCCAACTTGTAGGATGCCATGATAGATGTCCTCTCTTGTATTCTTGGATCAGTTACGTGACTTTCGAAGCAAAGTACGTTAGTATAGCGTCTGTTTTGATACAGAAAGCCACGCTGTTTGTGTTGTATAATTCTCAAATTGTTCTCGACACTTGAACTGTTTTTCGTTTAAATTTGAGTTTTGATATAAAAATGAGTGACAAGAAAGTGTATGATACAAAAAACGGTTCAAAAACCAATTACAAAACCCGGCGACGAAGTAGTATCTCGAAAAGACGCCCTATGAATAGATTTGAAGCGGAGAGTGATTCTCAAGGTGTCAGTGCGTCAGCAAAAAAATTGAAATCGTCCGACGATGATTTTGATGTTAACTATGGATCAAGCTACAGAATTGTGAATCTGTTAGCTGTATTATCTGTAATTACACAGCACGTGAAGTGTAAAACGTGCAATTCAGATATTACTTTTCATAAGAGAAGTCCACGAGGCTTGGGTTTCAAGGTTGTTTTAGTTTGTCCGGTGTGTCCTGAAATCGTTATCCCAAGCTGTAAATTTATTAGAAAAGCATACGAAATGAATCATCGGATGGTGTTAGCAATGCGACTAATAGGAGTGGGACTAAATGGAACGATGAAGTTTTGTGCGTTTATGGAATTACCAAGGCCTATTTTCCAGTCTTTCTATGATAAAGTGGTCGACCTTATTTCAACAGCAACATCGACAGTTCGAGAAGCTAGTATGAAGAATGCTGCACAAGAGGAGAAAGAAAAGCATGAAATGAATGGTCCATGTACAGGAATAACCGATGCCTAACCGATGCTTAGGAGGGTATACTCAGAATAGTAACGAAAGTTTCAATGCAACTGTATGGAACTTGGCTCCAAAATGGTACTCCAGTGGTAAAAAAATACTCGATATTACAACGGATGTTGCAGTATGCAATTTTAACGATGGAATGAAGAATATATTGAGAATTATGGAAGCCATGGAGATAGATATTGGTAGCCAAGCCTACAACTTTTGCATTGAAGCTGACGAAAAACGAATAAAATACGCTGAACTGTCACTGTCCGAAGCAGTGAAAGAGGCACGGTCCAGCTTAAAAGCTTCAAGAAAAGAAGATCAGGAGGAATATTTGAAATTGGAAGGGTAACTTTATGGTTCTGGCATTGCAGACTAACAGTAAAAATTTTTTTTTATCAAATTTCCTATCTTTTCATGGTCATAAACAGTTTTCAAACTTTAACCTGATTTATCTCCAAACGAGTTTTTTCAAACTAGCACGCAGCATAACTCGAACAATTTTCATTCTTTTCACTCCAAATTTTGGCCATACCTTTACAAATACATTTCAAAGAGAAGTACGTAAGGGATTTTCGAAAAATTGATTTTAGCGAAAGTTATTAACAAAATAGTGCTCCATTTTTAGATGAAAATTTAACACTTTTATTCAAACTCTTGCCAAATCTGTAAAAATCAATATTTTCAAAATCCCGTACGTATTTGTTTAGCTATTACCATCAACATTCAGTGTTTTTTTTTTTTTTTTGTTTCAGATCAAAAGTTGGAGTCGCTACACTGCGTTCCGCACAGCGCCTCAAATTCAAGAGCGTTCGGAAGAAAGGCTGTAAATCCGCCATTTTGTATTTTTTTCGACTCTTTTTTTTTTCAATATAGTTCAATATAAGCACAATAAAATATTTTATATTCATTTCTCTATCTACCTTCCTTCCGTGGAAAAAAAAAATTCCCAAAAAAACGCTCTTTTTTCGCCCGCTACAGTGGTGTTACCCCTTAAACCTTTTTAAAGGTAGGTTTTAGAGTTAGTTCACATATACAGAAATTTTGTTACTGACACAGTTAATTATACATACGTACGAAAATATTTCTATATATAAATACTTATACATGTACATATACACAGTGTAAAAGTTTTAAGGGTACCACCCACTTTGACACTTTTGAAAAATCGATTATTTTTTATTACATTTTTCGAAAGTATATATGTCTAAAAATATTATACTACAATTTTGTGAAGATCCGAGCAGTGTAACTATATTTTTCTGCGATCTGAAATGTTACTACCTGAACGCGTTTACCTAAGGGATGAGCACGTCTACCCGGCCTATCTGTTAAAGACCCTTCTCTTACCTGTATTCATTCAAACAGCTGCTCCTTATTACAAATCACATATAATGCTCTCTATAGTATATACATTTCGTATTTCTTGATTTCGGAGCACAAATAAACTTTGAAACCATAGCTCTGTACAGTGTTATTTCAGCAGCAGTTTTTGCTCTGATTTCGTTTGAGTAACATTGTACATCATGG
Organism: Megastigmus stigmatizans; assembly: GCA_900490015.1. NCBI lineage: Eukaryota > Metazoa > Arthropoda > Insecta > Hymenoptera > Megastigmidae > Megastigmus > Megastigmus stigmatizans. Next base: position 10,498 of record UELV01114046.1, on the reverse strand, counting down.
CTAATGACGGATCCGGAAGAGGTTTGAATCCAAACAGGAGTAAAAACCGAAAATTTAGTGGTAATAAATTTACAGACGAAGTTAAAATGAATTTTGCAAGTAAATCTGCAGAAAAATTGAGAGAGTCGAACGACACAAGTTTCGATGTACATAACAATCAAACTGCTGGTTACAGTATTATAAGTTTTGTGTTTGTGTTTTCAATGTTAAAACAATATTTGAAGTGTAAAGTTTGTAATTCAAAGTTTTGTTTCTTGGATATAAGCCAGTTTTGAAGATAATGGAGGTATTAGGCATCAAACTCAGCCCGATCACCATCGAATTCGCTAAGCAGCGCAATAAGTTACGCATTAAAGATGCAAACCGCCGCAGCTCACAATCTTCCAAAGAGGCCAAAACGAAACGAAAACAAACAAGATTGAAAGATATTGAAGTTCAAGAACAAGCAGAATGCGAAATGTGCGATCCAGGCATCGCTGATTAAATTTATGTAAGATTTTTTCATGATTTTTCATGAAAACAACGTTTTTTAGAACGGGAGGCACAATTCCTGTAAAACGAGTAGACCGATTCTTATAAAAATTTAACCATATATTCTACACACAAAAAGACACAAAGTGAACTACGGACGATTTTTAATTTTGAGCATAACCTATTTTTTTTTCACTAAAACCGGTGCAAAAAAACGTGCTTTTTTCACTTTTTTTTTTATTTTGGCCGCAATTGCGAAAGCAACAGCAAGGCTGCCATCAGACGAACGCTTTCGCCGCATACAACGCTTTCTACGTGTCCGGCGAAGCCCTGGCTAAGAAGCTGACCTCAATTTGAAGGCGGAGCAAACCCGATTGTAACGAGAGCACCTGGAGGTCAAAGAGCGGCGACGCCAGCGCGTAGAAGGTTGACATGCTTTGCGCTGCCAACACGCACTGGAGCAAACCCACGTCAACGGATTTTTAGCGACGCGAGCGGCAGAAGAAAAGGCCCGCAAGCTGGAAGCTAGATGTTAAACTTTATGCCTCTTTTGTGACCTAGGTTCGAGAGGAGGCTGCAGAGCTGCCAAACCAGGGTATTCGGCGTCTCGAGGAAGGGTGTGTGAAGATTTTCGAATCGTGACCATCACGAGCTTTTCCAAGCGTAGACGTGTAACATGATTGAGTGCGTAAGCGGGAAGGAAGGCAAAACCGATATAAATCGATGAATTTATCGTTCCTTTAATTTTTAAACAATGGTGAAGAATTTATTGATTATCATAGAACAGAATTTTGGCAATCATTTTTATTTTTCGACATTTCCAGGATTTAGATACATATCTCCTCCTCTTCAGGCTGAACAAATTATTAATAAAAATAAACAAAAGACTCACTTTGATACACTGTAGAAAAAACTTTCAAAAACAAACATACCTTGAGACTTACGAACTGATATACGTAAATATAAATAAAATTTCTATAGTCAAATTTTTATGCATATGACTCATCAAAGCGGGTATAACTGAAAACAAAGATCAAAAATAATTAACACTTGAATCGATAAATTCATTGAAAAAGAAAAGAAAAAACAAAAGTGTTAAAAACACGCAAAATCACTCACTTTTTATTAACCTCCGCTCTATTCGTTCATTGTTTGTCAAAAAATTATATTGTAAAATTAATCGAACAATGTATCTATGTCATCACTTAATAATAACAACATAATCGAATTCTGAAAGGGGAGAGCTTTCCAATATCATGAAGAAAATAAGTGGGGGAAAACATGAACTTTTTATAATATAATTGGAAAAAGAAAAAGAAAGAGAAAACTTAGCTACCATGAGAGGAAAACGGAGTCTACATCAAGCGCTTGGTTATTAGTGAGTTATGTAGCATACAGCACAATACGCAAGCCACAGCACCACGTGCAAGCCACCTCCTCAGCGCACACAGTCGCCTGGTAGGCGGACCGAAGTCAGTCGAAGTATCTAAACCGTCGAAACGTCGCTATAAAAAATGTTTGTCAAAATTGTGTTCTATGATGATCAATAAATTTTTCACCATTGAAAATAAAACCGAATCGTTCTCTAATCTACGGCTCGATTCTACGAGTAAATGATTAAGCTCGTAAGGACGCAAGAAATTTTCACTGCATCCTCAGCCCTTTTTTTCGCCGCGCCAAGAGACGTAGCAATCCTCGCGGGACAGACCCTCGATGATGGATGAAAGAGAGGAAACGGAAGTAAGGACGATGCACCTACCTAACTCCGTTCCAGCTTCAATAGCGCACTCTTCGGCCAATGCGTGCGCCAAATGGTGCATCGTCCGACGAGGTAGCTCGCGTTATTTACTGCGATACGGCGATGGTCAATGGGTTGTCGCAGCAGCATGTGAGTGCCTTTCAAACAATGATGGGCCGCCCTCTGCCGCTGTTGATTGTAAAGATTTTTTTTTAAATTTTTTTGTTACTATCGCTCGACCTCTTCGTGATCGGCAGTGCATATTATTTATGGTATTTTGTTTCTTTGAATAAATCCTACATTCTCGAGTGAGCCTCAATTGCACGTTTTTTTTCTTTTGACGGCTAAAATCCTTTTTTCCAATTAACGCCGCCTCCGTGAGCGCACAAGATGAGTAGCTGTGCTTCTTTTAATTGCTAATTTTTAATTGCTAAACATAATTCGTAAGTGATTTTTTTTCTGAGACTATCCTCCCCTCGATTATTAGAAATCAAGGCACTGTACAGGGTGTTTCAAGTTAGCGACGGCATTGTACGGGATCAACATGATAAGAACAGAACGCGGCTTGCGAAGCGGAATCCGTACTTACCATCAAGCGGCTGGAGCCAATGTACACGACTGTTACTGACTCGGATTTGTAACACGATCATGCTGCGTGTAAGAGGTTAAAATTGGAATCATCCCTTAAATATACAGTTGTAATGCTGGGTACATGTTTACAGAAAGTGTTACTTAACATATATAGAACTCACAACGGGAGTATGGGAAACCGATTTTGATAAAACTTTACATAGACATTCTTTGATTGAAATATGAGATACGTGTCTCAAAATTTAGTCTAATAGGCTTTGGGCCCGAGTTAATGCCTATTTTATCAAAATATAGGAGAAATCATGGTTGTATTAAAACCTTTCTTGCAAGGTCAATATATATTGTAGAAAATGTAACAAAAAATATATCAAAAGTATAGATAATAAACTTTCATTTGCATTTTTGAACGAGTTCGTAGCACTTTTAATTCAAAAATTATGATCTATAGAAATTTAAGTTAATTTTTGGGCCTTAAAATTTATCGTTTATTTTAGTTGAAAACCTCTAAAAACTCGATGTTCGATCATTCATAATTTTTTGACGAAGGTGCTAAGAACTTGTTTAAAAATGTAAATAAAAGCTTAGTCTCTAAACTTTTGATAACTTTTTTACAATATTCTCTACAATATATATTGGGTTTGCAATAAAGGTTTTAAGATAATCATTGTTTCTCGTGTATTTTCAGGTCCCAGTGCCCGTTTAACTAAATTTCGATACACGAATTTCATATTTGCGATTAAAGCATGTCTGTAAAGTTTCATCAAAATCGGTTTACCGAACTCCTAAGGTTCCCGTTGTCAGTATATATATATAAAATTTTAAATTACACAATATATATATATAAATTCGAATTTTTTAAATTATACAATATACAGGATGTTAACGAACAGATTATCAGACTCTACGGTATCGGATAGAGCGAAAAATTCTAAATAAAAAATTATTAAGAAACTTTTCGATACGATCAGTAACTACTGAGTAATAATCGATTGAAAATCATCCGATTGCACCAATCAGCGTAGAACTACAGCCGCAAGCGGAGCACGAAGAGAACAGAGTAGCTGTAGCTCTACGCTGATAGGCGCGGTAGACTGATTTCCAATCGATTATTACTCAGTAATTACTGATCGGATCGAAAAGTTTCTTGATGATTTTTTGCTTAGAATTATTCGCTCTATCCGATACCGTAGAGTCTGCTAATCTGTTCGTTAACATCCTGTATATTGTATAATTTAAAAAATTCGAATTTATATATATATTGTGTAATTTAAAAAATTTTAATTTTGATTTAAATATGCAGTTAAATATGGAACCTTAGTATTGTAGAGTAATAGCGCTTGCTCGGTTCGTATAATTTATAGATATTTATATTACTATTATGTATAACTTATTATTTTTTATTTTAGTGCTCTATTTTTGCGTTAATTTCACTCTCTACTACTAAGAATACGGTAAAAAAATTTCTACTTATTAATTTATCATTTAATTAATTATATCAGTATAAATAATTTTTAGTGTTTACCTTGAAATTCAAAATTTTATTTAGGTCATCTATTAAAGCTAATGTTTTTTATTACGTAACAAGATCAGTTTAATACCAACAAATAGTAATGTATTTAAAAGTAATATCGAAATTTTACAAAGTTTAAAAAGGGCAAGTAAATTATATGTAAGTGCTGATACTATGAACTAAGAGAAAAGCGAAAATGAGAGAGATTTGAATCTTTTAATATATCCGTGGTGGGACGAAGAAGGTTGCATTTCGCCTGCACTCGAAGAAAGATTCTACTTCGTTACCCGCTAGAAAAGCTTGCATTTTGCCCGCGATCGAAGATAGGTTATACTTCGTTGACGCGCTGGAGAAGGTTGCGTTTTGCCCGCGCTCGAAGAAAGATTCTATCACATTGTAAAAGAAACAAAGTCGATGTGACCGGGAACTTTGGTACCCTGTACCGGAGTGCTCTGGAATGGAGTATCCAGTAAGGCACATTTTGTTACCAGGCCAAGTCTAGTACGGTCAGTCGGAGTATTATCACAGTTATGAATGCTTTTGTTTTGTAATTAAATAAAAATATTTTTTAAGAATTATTGAGTTTTATAACCTTTTTCGGCATTGTAATGCATTAATGCAATACCTATTTTATCATTTTTCTGCATATATTGAGGTTAGAATTCATTTTTCGTTTGTATTTCTAGAACTCCTCTAACAAAAAAGACCAAATTTTTTAACATTCCTTTTTGGAATCGACTTTTCAATATGTATAAGTAAACTTCTTAAGAATCTCTTTTTTAGGTCAGAATTCACTTTTTGCATTTATATCGGAATCTGATGATGCTAGAGTGTAACGAACAAAAAGTCTACGTTTTCTAAATGAGTGACCTTCCGATAGACATGCTTGATTCAATTGCATGTTTTTGAGGTTAGATTATTTTTTTCTCTTATATCAGGAGAACTGCTCTATCAAAAAGAGCCAAACTTTACAATTTGTCTATCGATAGATAACGAAAAGTCAATTCTCCTTTACGAAACCTTAAAATGTCCATTTCGTTCTAGCTTTAACCGATTCCGAAATGATTGCGAAAAACGAATTCTAAGCTCAAAAAATGAGAAACAGTTTACTTATAAATATCGAAAAATTGATTTCTCCTAGAAGTACTAAAAACTTGAACAGTTCTACTATTGCAGTTTTTGAGATAAAAGCGAACAAGGAAACCTAAACTCAATAAATACAGTTCTAGCAAGTATGCCTATTAGAAGTTAACGAAAAGTCAATCATCTTTTAGGAAACGAAGAATTTTTATCCGCTACGCTGGAGCTTCATCAGATTCCGATATAAATGCGAAAAGCGAATTTCAACCCAAGAAAATGAGATTCTTAAAAGATAACTTATAAATATCGTAAAGTCAAGTCCTTTTAGTAGTGCCAAAAAATTTGGTTCATTTTTCTGAAGTAGTTCTCGAGAAATAAGCGAAAAATGAGTTCCAACCTCAAAATATGCAGAAAAATGATAACATAGGTATTGCATTAATGCAGCACTATGCCGAAAAAAGTTAGACAACTCAATACTTCATATTTTTTTTTTTAATTATAAAACAAAAACAATTTATTCTACATTTTAAAACGCGTTATCTTGCGTTTAAGAAAAAATACTATCCATAACTGTGGATAACACTCCGACCATTCAACTAATAGTGATTTTCAACTTTATGCTTATACTAATGCTACTATAATATAATGGAACTCTTCTTCTAATCTCTCTGCAAATTTCAGCTGTTAATGTTAAAAATTAAAACTCCAGTGAATTCTTTTTTGAAAAAAAAATAAAAAAAATAGCAGCTATTAAAAATGTATGAGCGGCTTGTATAGTATAGGAACTGCAAGAATTGTTGCAGTTTCAAAAACTCACAAAATATACCTTTTTTGACCTTATTTTTGAAGTGCTAAATTTTAATAATTCACTTATCTCCAAATGATGCACGATAATACAAATCTGCACAAATCTTTCGAGTTCTCCAAAGTTGCTCAAAAACAAAAAGAAAGCACAAAACTCAATCTTAAGAGCACCATATTTAAAAATATGGTTGGCAAACATATTAATAAAATTCAGGGTAATTTCTGATGCTCTAAAGACATCTCTAAAGTCATAATAATGTCTTTTATTAGGATATCTACATTAGGCTGTAACATATATAAACTTCCTTGAATGTATCCGCATCCATAGATCGGTAAAAAATTATAGAAGTTTATCTTATTGTGTTTATTTTATCTCTCAGATCATAAGAATAATTTTTTTATATTAACAAAATTATTTGTGTTTCAACTCAGTACTAATCAATGACGGGCATATGGTATATTTGTAAACCAAGTATATGAATAGTGTTTTCACAGTGGTACTAGTGCTAATCAATAGACTTAGGGTCAAACTCTAGTCTTTCGGATTGCATACCGATCGCTCCAACGACTGAGCCACAGCAGACCACGCCTAGTAATAATAATTTATTCGCACTGTTCATTTTAATGATGATGAGTATATACTAATTCCGTAAGCTAAGATTCTATAACTTAAATCCATCTTACCAGCAGAAGTTTCCTCATTCCAGAAAGAGTCGTCTAATGTATAATCCGCCTCTGTAATAATAAAAATTATTATTTAATTAATTAACTCCACTAAATAAACAAAGTAAAATTATAATCTATAATGTCAACATATATATAAATTATTGAAGTGTTTTGTCTATTGTAAAATAATATAGATTAAAATATCATTAATATTATTCAATAATAAAAAATGACAACAATAACGTGGAATGAAATGTACATTTTATGAATTGCGTAATATATTTGCAACTGCTCTATAGTCTCTAACTAGTCGCTAAAAAAAAACAGATTTAATACAAGAATTAGGAAACTATAACCTTAAAACAGAAGGAACCGTAGAAGTGCTAAGGCAAAGGCTGATAGCATATATAAAAAAACCTGTGCAATTTGAAGACACACCAGAAGACCCAGAAGACTACGACGAAGGAAAAGGTAAAAAGAAAGATAATAATGGAAGAAGTCAGGAATACAGCGTCAACTAGCAGTACGTCGAAAGCACAAATAGTTTATGTCCCTACAGTACCGGATTCCACAAAAATAATGAAACAAGTGAGAAAATAGAACTGCCACTTCGACGGAAAAAACGTATACGATTTCATCGAAAGAGTTGCAGAACTCAAATAAATTTATAACCTAACAGATGCACAAATGCTAAAAGGTTTCTCAGAACTGTTATGGGGAGAGGCTCTAAGTTGGTTCAGGAACGTTACAACCAACATTCAATCGTGGGAACAGTTAAAAGAAGAAATCAGAAATTTTTATCTGTCGCCAGGAGAACTCCGGAATTTGGATAGACAAATAGCCAAGAGAAGCCATCAAACCATAAGCAAATACATTATTAACCCTGATACGCAGAAGAGAAAATATACCACCAATAATTCAACTAAGTAACCTGTACTACAACATGAAAGCAGAACACAGACTCCACAGAAAATTATCAGAAATCATAACAGTGAATGCACTCATTCAAGGAGTGGAATGAGTCATCGAAACCATCAAAGAGATGAAAAAGGAAAACACAGCATAATACGAAACCGAAACCAAAGGTGAAAACCAGTCCACATAAAAAGTCATGTCAGTTTCAGGAACATATGACCGCAAGAGCTGCTGTTGGAACTGCAAGCAGCGCGGATGAACGAAGCTATGAAGCCGGTTCAACTGCACAAGATCAGAATTTCTTTTTTTTTTTGTAACTAAATAGAAATACCCAACCAATACCCAAATAATTGCGAAAAACGAATTCTAACCTCGAAATATGTGAAACTGTTTACTTATAAATACCAAAAAGTTGATTCCTCCTAGAAATACCATAAATTTGAACCGTTTTACTACGGCAGTTTTTAAGCTAAAAGCTAACAAGGAATCCTAACATCAAAAAAGACAATCGTAGCAAGTATGTTTATCAGAAGTTAACGAAAAGTCAATCCTCTTTCAGGAAACGTAGAATTGTTGTTCGTTAAGCTCTAGCTTTATCAGATTCTGATGTAAATGCCAAAAACGAATTCTTACTTACAAAACATGAGGTTGTTAAGAAGTTTACTTATACATATTGAAAAGTCGATTCCTTCTAGGAATGTCAAAAAATTTGGTCTTTTTTGTTAGAGCAGTTGTAGAAATATAAAGAAAAAAAGAAATCTAACCTCAAAATATGCAGAAAAATGATAATATAGGTATTGCATTAATGCATCACTATGCCAAAAAGGGGTATAAAACTCAATACTTCAAAAAAATATTTTTATTTAATTACAAAACAAAAGTAATTTTTCTCTATGTTAAAACGCGTTATCTTGCGCTCAAATAAAAACGGTATCCATAACTGTGATAACACTCTGGCTGACCGTACTAGACTTTGCCCGGTAACAAAGAGTGCCTTACTGGATACTCCGTTCCGGAACACTCCGGTACAGGGTACCGGAGTTTCCGGTAACATTAACTTTGTTTTTTTCTCAGTATAATAGGATCTTTCTTCGAATGCGGGCGAAACGCAAATTTTTCCAGCGCGTAAACGAAGAAGAACCTTTCTTCGAGCGCAGGCGAAACATAACCTTTTCCAGAGCGTAAACGAATCAGCACCCTTCTTCGAGCGCGGGCGAAACGCAACCTTTTCCAGCGTGTATACGAATTAGCACCTTTCTTCGAGTGCGGGTGAAACACAACTTTTCTTCGTGCGTATACAAATCCACAACTTTCTTCAAGCGTGAGCGAAACGCAATCTTTTTCAGCGTACGGCCGGAATGCAACTTTCTTCGTCCCAACTGTCGATATATCATAGCCCCAGAGGACTATTCGCATTTTTTTGGAAACAAGGAATTCGTGAGGATTTGTTGCCATTCAATTCAACGTCAATAATCCGAGAGGATTCGAGAGAATATCGAGGAGTCAGCACGCGAGAAAGGACGACATCGGTAATCCCAGATTTGACCGAAATCTCAGGTACCGGGAGGATCATGGAGCGGCGGCTCAACCCGAACAGATGCTCAACTACTCGGCAATCCCGCTTAGTCGTTTCGATTTGAGTATCCACGAGGAGTTGATAATATCGAATAAAAAGAAGCCAATGGTATTAGCACCTATTTACCATACTCTTCCTATATCTAAAATCATACATAATATCAATTTAACGTCAAATTATCCTATAAATATAACGATCCCGCGAAAACCCCGCACTAGATTGGTCGGGACGTAACATTGTACGTCTTCTTTTTTGCCTGCTATTTTTCTTTAGTTTCATTTAATGCTTCTTAATTTATTCATTCATCTTTTCAAAATTATTGTTTTTCAACGCTTTAAGAAACATGTGCTACCATACATTCCAAGATGCAAATAATTCCCTCATTCTTTTCTTAATTGTATAATGAATTTATTTATAATGCATTTATTTAAACTGGATGCGTGATAACGTCAAAATCATGCGTAGGACATTACAAGTGTTAGAAAAGATAATTGTATTTTTCTTTATTGTTTTAATTCTGACCTGCCTACGAACGTTTTTTTCTTTTTCAAAGGAAATTAATGTTCACTTAAAATCCAACTATTCCGATGTTTCAAAAATTATATATTTGCTATCAGTATTTTTACTAGCGTTTATACGCGTTGTGATGATGGCTGAGACGTCGGTGGGTTTTTTTATTGGTAGCCAAGCAGCTCCTCTATTATACTAATTATCATTTCTAAATGCCCCGATTTCCACCCGCAAGTCTCGGCCGTCGCACAAAGGACACGGTCCTCTACCGGGCTCGGCTGCTCAGCCGGAGAGAAGGCCGGTCCGTTATTGTTGGGGCAAGGTCACAACAGAGAGTTACACAAATATATTTGATGCTAGAACCGCTGAGCGGCATTTATTAATCTAATAACTTAAAAGTATTTTACAATACAGCTCCCGCTGGAGCTAACGATTACTCGTCGGTTATGGCTTCGCAAAATAAATCTACTTGTTTCGTCGCCACGCGGAGTAACGGAGGGTCAGGCGCCGCATGCTCCATCGCCGCAAAGTGCGGGCTTATTCTCGCGTGCTTCTACCTTACTACCGCGAGAGAGAGAGAGAGAGAGAGAGAGAGAGAGAGAGAGAGAGAGAGAGAGAGAGAGAGAGAGAGAGAGAG
>UELV01113618.1:0-17912 GCA_900490015.1 Megastigmus stigmatizans | reverse complement strand
ATTGACCTCCGTATTGGCCGCCATTTTGAACCAGACATGTAAAAATAAATCAGATGTATACGTTAATATTGAATTTAACGTCAAATAATATTTTTATGGGGAAAACCGCATGAATATTCGATTTGTTATAAGATATACAGGAAAACTCCGGATTGCACAAAATTTTATGTCATTTCAGCCATTTTTTAGAGGTTATGGTGATTTGAGGTATGATAAAAAAATTTTCTTGTCAACTTTATCTATCATGATCACGATGGATCACATTTGGAATTCAATCCCAATAACCTTTCATCTCGAAAAAAAACCTTAAAAAAAAAAATTTCCGTTTTTTCGCATTTTTTTTCTTTGAATCCGGCATATTTTTTTCAGGACTTCCGAAATGCAAATTTGACCCCGAAAATCGAAAGAGCATGCCCAAAAATAGTTGGATATGCTATTCTAATAAATATTTACTCGGTTTTTCTTATAAAGTTTGGAGCTCAAAGATCTATGTCAAAATCTGCGTTCTTCGGCGTTAATGGGTTAAGATACCTACGGTGGCTTAGTAAACAGAGCGATGGGGTAGTATTCCCGAAGATTAATGCAAGTACCTCGGTAAAAGTATAACATATTCTTTTTTTACTAACATGCCGTAGACCTCCATCGCTGCTTAGCGTCGAGTGAGACCATAAATAGAGCGATGTTAAAGAATGAAAAAAAAAAAAATTATCTCAACACAAATTTCAATTTCCAAATTCAGCAAGACGTTTGAAGAATTGCATATTACATGCAATTTCATTGAAATCGACGTAAAACAATAAGTGATGATGAACACTTTCACAGATGACAATTATATACATTTGATGGTGGTAAGACGATCCAATCGAACAAATAAAATCACTTTTTAATTGAATGGCCGGCGGTTCGGACGTTTATATTTTATACATCCCTTTTCACGGCTATTGATGCAAGTGAACAAACGGTTTTCTATTACGATTGCACAACAAACAGACGCTTATATACAGAATTATTTGTACATAAACTCACCCTAAAAGTGTTATTTTTTGAGCTTCACATACTTGAGCACCGTGTCTTTGATATTTCAACTATCCAAGCTGTCTGTAATATTTTAACAAATTTCTTTAACTAAAATCACACTATATTAAAAATTAAAAAATTAACACTTAAATGCAGAAACCACGTCGGTGTATCTCTCAATCTCTCACTGTGCTAGTGGACTCAAGGTTTCACAGTGTACTAATCAAAAATCTAATTCCAAGTTCCAAATTCAATGAGCGAACAGAAAAGTGGGGGTATAAAACTAAAGCGGTGAAGAGTGGTAAACCCGGCGGCTTGTACTGATCATCGCTATAGGTGAGAACGGCAGAGCGAAGAAGTGAGTGTGTGAAGGTGTACACAAAGATGTATTTGTGATTAATTTTGATAATGTTAGTATACTTAATAGAGGCAATAACTAAAAAAAATGTGGATTGTCTGAAATGTTAAACATATGGTTTTACGATTATACCCCTAATCGTGTCCAAGACACTCAATATTTGAAAAAAAAATCCCAGAAACACATTATAAAACTAATAAGAGAATTTTTTAGTAATGCTACTACATGTTGATATATATATATATATATATATATATTTTTATTTACTTTTTATATTGTTTTGTAACGTCTGAAAATTATCACGAAGTAAAATGTGTCGCTAAATCAATTCCTAATTAAAGGAATTGACCCCGTTGTTATGGAAAATTTTAATGAGGAATAATCTATAATTCGCTCATGCAATACCGAGATATCTCGTAATTTGTTATTATTGCTAAACGCTTGATTTAAAATTTTCGGAAATTATTTCATTTCTATTAATCCATCCCTAATAAGAAGTATACTCCCCTCACAGGTTGTCACCGGATTGGTATTTATTAATATTATATTTCTAAGGCTGAATCAAACTGTGCGTGTGCACGATAAACGTTGTTTATATTTCTAGATAATTAATGATGCGTTAGACAAATAATATGAATCGTACTGTGCGTGTGCACGGCTAACAGTTTTATTATTTTTAGATAATTAAAGATACGTTAGCAGAATAATATGAAGCGTACTGTGCGCGTACACGATTAAAAGTTTTATTATTTTTAGATAATTAAAGATACGTTAGCAACATAATATGAATCGTACTGTGCGTGTGCACGATTAACAGTTTTATTATTTTTAGATAATTAAAGATACGTTAGCAAAATTATACGACGCGTACTGTGCGCGTGCACGATTAACAGTTTTATTATTTCTAGATAATTCAAGATACGTTAGCCAAATAATATAAAATGTACTGTGCGCGTGCACGATTAACAGTTTTTATATTTTTAGATAATTAAAGATCCGTTAGTAAAATAATATGAATCGTACTATGCGTGTGCACGATTAACAGTTTTTATATTTTCAGATAATTAAGGATACGTTAGAAAAATAACATGAATCGTACTGTGCGTAGGCACGATAAACAGTTTTTGTATTTTTAGATAATTTAAGATACGTTAGCAAAATAATATGAATCATACTGTGCGTGTGAACGTTAATAGTTTTATCATTTTTAGATATTTAAACATACGTTAGCCAAATAATATTAATCGTGTGCAAGATTAACAGTTTTTATATTTCTAGAAAATTAAAGTTACGTTAGCAGAATAATATGAAGCGTACTGTGCGCGTGCCCGATTAACAGTTTTTATATTTTTAGATGATTCAAGATACGTTATCAAAATAATATGAAGCGTTCTGTACGAGTGCAAGCTTAACAGTTTTTATATTTCTAGATAATTCAAGATATGTTAGCAAAATAATATGAACCGTACTGTGGGTGTGCACGATAAACAGTTTTTGTATTTTTAGATAATTAAAGATACGTTAGCCAAATAATATGAATAGCACTTCTTATATTTCTAGATAATTCAAGATATGTTAGCATAATAATATGAATCGTACTGTGCGTGTGTGCAAGATTACCATTTTTTATATTTCTAGATAATTAAAGATACTGTCACGTATGATAACTGTGACGAGAGATTCTTTCTCTCTATGTAGATTCGGTATCGTCCAATTTTGCGGTAACTTAATCCGGAAAGGAATTTGTGAAGGCGAGTAAATAAAGTGACGCGAAGACTGGAGAACTTTATACTTCATTTATTCACGATACGTCGTGTGGTTCTAGCTGCGTTGCGCGGTGATCGGTATGTCGTTTCTCGGTCAAATGTCGGTTCGTTCTCCGTGCAGATGTTGGGCCGTTTTCCTCGATGCCGCCCGATGGGGTTGCTTTTATTGTGCTTTATTGGAGGTGGTGGAAGTGGTAAAAATTGCCTCGTGCAATTTTTCGTGGAGTCGGCAATTGACTGATGCCGGGTGAAAAAGTGCTGCGTCTGCTGACGCTTGCATTTTATGGCGTGGTCGGCTATAAGTTGCACTTCTTTGGAATGCGGCGATATACGCCGCATTTTATTGTAAAATGATATTTGCGCGCCAATGAATAAAATAATAGGACAGCTAGGTGTCCTATGTAACAATATGTTAGCAAAATAATATGGGTCGTACTGTTCGTGTGTACGATTAACAGTTTTTATATTTATAGATAATTAAAGATACGTTAACAATATAATATTTATCGTACTGTGCGTGTGCACGATTAACAGTTTTTATATTTTTAGATAATTAAAGATACGTTATAATGAATTCGCAATTGAATCGAGGATTCAATTCTTAATTCGCTTTTACGCTCTATCCGACGGCGCGCAAGTACCGAGAATGATGAGTGTGACAGCGTGCTTGACGCATGTCGCGAGATAGAGAGACAGACGAGCTAGAGAGAGAGAGAGAGAGAGAGAGAGGGACGGCGCGATAGGGAAATTCGATCGCGTCGCCAGATCGATTACCGCCGCGATAAAGGACATACGCGTGCACGATGATATACGCGAGGCGAGGTGTGTTTGTGGGCGATAGTGCCTCTTGACAACACCCCCATTCGAAGCTGCACTGGACCTGCAGGCCAGTCCAACTGATCCGGGAAGAGCGCAGCGAGAACAGCGAACGTAAAGACGCTATTAGGTCCAACACAGCGTCTAGTAAGTATCTTGAGTACTATTTCGGCGGATCGCAAACGGTGTGTATGAGTTTTGTGCGTTTTTCCGGTTGCCTTCTCGGTTCGCGAATTTATTGTATGAGTTAATGGTTGTAGAATATTACAGAATATATATATATATATATAGTTTACTGAAATCAGTTCGTTCTTATTTTAGTTGAGCATTAGTAAAATCCCCTTATTTTCCCGCGATTACCGCCGCCTCCGCGGGCACAGTGGAAAAGATTCGAACGCGGCAAGAGTCGAATCGTTGCACGAGCAGATCTGGGGATGTGCACTGGAGTAAAAGCCAGTGCACTTAGTATGATCCGAACTCGAGGTTCGAGATTCGAACACCACATCTTGAGTAAGTGTGAAATTCAGCGTCAATTCCAAGAAAAATGGCGGATACGTCGCTGAAGGCACTACTAGAGGGCTGGTGTTACAGCCTGAAAGGGAAAGACCTGGAGGAAGCGCTAACGAAATTGCAGCTGAGCCACCAGGGTCTTCCATTTGCAAAAAAGAATAGATTGCAGAAAAGGCTGTTGGGGGATTACTCAGCAGCCGCTTTTGAGCCATCTGAAGAATCAAATGAGCTCAAAACACAGATGAAACGAGAGGAGCTGCGACGAACTTATATCGAGAACAAGGCTTTCGAGGTGACGGGGTCCACGCTGTCTGACGAGAACATAAGACAGGACGGGTTATACCCTTTACACATGCTGCTGGTGGACCCAGTAGTAAAAGTAAGCGACAAAGAACGAGCAGAGCAGCTTTGCGGGCTCCACGTGACGCAGCTGGAAAAGGAGCTCCAAGAGAAGAGCTCGGTCACGGAGCAGATTCCTGTCAAGCAAACAGAAAAGCCGTCTATGGACGGGTCAGCTACTGGTGAAGAGGCGGAGGAAGAAATGCCTCCAGTGGTCTTCACAGGGCCTCCAGCGGGAGATATCATGATGATATTCTCCGAAATAAAAGAACAGATGAGATTGCTCAGCGAGAGGGTCTCGGAGATCTCTCGTCGCTGCACAGCGTTGGAAGGAGCCACAAATACTCCATGCGCGTGCATGCAGAGTGGCAGCGACTGTCAGCTAAGCCCGACAGCGCCTGCGTTCTAGGTAAGCCAAGGGAGAAAAGATCTCCGAATAGCGTCTAGTACGAGACTAGAAGGTAGAGGCTGACTGAGACCGAACACCACTGGTTTTGGCCTGCATCCTGAGATACAGGCTGAAAAAGTCTCGAATAGGCGACCTCAAGTGAATTTCCAGGATACATTTAAGTATTATCCTGGAAATAGTAGCCTATTGGAAGAGGCACAAGCGCACAGGCCGGCGCCAAACGTTTCAAGTGCTACTGATGTAGACACAGCCTGGGAGAGGGGGAATCTCGCAGGTGCTTACGAACCAGAGAGAAATAGCAGTGAAACGATGTATCTGACTGCAAGTAATAGACTCAGATCCAATACAAGGTTTATTTCTGGAACCAGCACGCAGACACGACACAGAGGTCGAAACGTTCGCCAAATCGTAAGACGATGGCAAGTTCGATTCTCGGGGGAAAAAGATCAAAGTATTGATGTATTTCTCACCCAGGTAGAAGAGTGTCGTGACTAGTTGATCTGACAGAGAAGGAGCTGTTATCCTTTCTGTCAGAGTTACTGGTAGGTGTCGCGGTCATTTGGTACAGAAAGTGGTATGGCGTGAACAAGGGGTTTCAGCAGAGGCTAATTGCTGAAGATAACGCACGCACCCAAGGTCAAGAGGAACCGGTGCGTGACTTTATCACTTGTTTGCAGGCAATCGTACTGAAGCAGGTCCCGGTGCCTTCGATAGAAGCGCAGCTAGACCTGCTGCACCGAAATATGCTGCCAAAATTACAGTGTATGATACGCCGTGACGAAGCACGAAATGTGGAGTCACTGATGGAGCTGACGCGGGAAGCTGAGCTCATTAGTACAGCAAACGGCGATCCGCATGAGCATGTCTATGCGCGTTTCGCGCGTTTTTCCGATTGCCTTCTCGGTTCGCGACTTTATTGTATGAGTTACTGGTTGTAGAACATTACAGAATATATATATATATATATATAGAGAGAGAGAGAGAGAGAGAGAGAGAGTTTACTCAAATCACGTCGTTCTTAATTTACTAGAGCATTAGTAAAATTCCCTTATTTTCCCGCGATTACCGCCGCCTCCGCGAGCACAGTAGCAAAGCATTTCCACTGTGCATGTAACTGAGTAGCTGGCATCGTGAGCATAGCACGGTGCTCACGATCATCTGTCCGAGACTCGGCAAGAGATTTCCTCCTCCTCTGATCGGCTGGGAAAATCGCGTGTAGATTTTCCCGCTGCAATGTGTAGGAAAGGTAGGATTGTGCAGTACACCGGTACTGCACATTTCAAAAACAGCCCCGGTACAACGTTAAAAAATAATATGAATCGTACTGTGCGTGTGCACGATTAACAGTTTTATTATTTTTAGATAATTAAAGATACGTTAGCAAAATAATATGAATCATACTGTGCGCGTGCACGATTAACAGTTTTTGTATTTTTAGATAATTAAAGATTCGTTAGCAAAATAATATGAATTGTATTGTGCGTGTACACGATTAACAGTTTTATTATTTTTAGATAATAAAGATACGTTAGCAAAATAATATGAACCGTTCTTTGCGTGTGCACGGTTAACAGTGTTGTTATTTTTAGATAATTAAAGATACGTTAGCAAAATAATATTAATCGTACTGTACGTGTGCAAGATTAACAGTTTTTAACTTTTTAGATAAATAAAGGAAAATAAAAATAGATATTTTTGTTTTAAAACTCACTCTCGATTTATTTGAAAGTAATGTCTTTCACAGAAAAATCGAATCGTTGTAAAAGACAAAAAAAAACCTTAATAACTTATTTATAATTTGTAAGTTAAATGAGAAATTTCGGCTGGAATCGTGATTATTGAAGTTGTGTCGGCAGGAGCTGCTCTTCCTGGTTGTGTCGATTTGGAGATTTTTCGTCGTGCTGCTTGGCTGATATTCGAATTCGAACTGGTTTGTTGAGTGTTGATGTTAACTACTTCGTTGAGTGTTGAGATTGAACTGGGCTGCTCTGCATGATTTTCACGCTCTATTTATACTCTGGGGTCCTGCTTTTCCTGGAAATCCCTTAGCGCTGTAGTGGAGGTAATATCGCTCTCCTTGTCCCTCTCATGGGTTCTTATGTGACGTGGTACTTGACATTGTTTAAAGTCTTTAATATTACAGATAACTATTGAGTAAAAATAAGAACTTTTAATAAATGAAACACTGGTATTTATTATTAACATAGCTATGCATATTTTGCATCTAAACTTAATTAGAAACATTTATTTGGTTTTTGGTAATGTAAAAATGTTTAAAATATGATTTTAAAAGTTAAATGCATATTTTGTTTCTTATTTTTACTCGCACACATAATAATTACTATTAATAATAACTAAATTATTCATGCAATATTGAAATGAAACACTTCTATATTACGTAACGGTCATTATTATAAAGATTTTGTTGCTAACTTATTATTTGTAAACTATATAAAATAACAAGTAATTTATTAAAAAATAATAACACTAAATTTGATTGATATTCAAATGGTCGAAATCTAATTAACGTTGCTGTAAGAAAACATTACTTGTGTAATTTTTATAATGCACCAATGATTTTAAAGTAATGACAATAATTGTTGTAAAAATATTGGTTGTAAATATGAATCAACTACAGTGTTTATTTGAGCGTAACGTTGAATTAGAATAATTAAAGATAATCCTAAAAAACGGTATCTTATATGTATCGGTTACAATTTGTTACACTTTGTTTAATTGATATAATTTTGGCCGCTTGTATTTGACAATAAAAAGATGTAAAAATGATTATTCGATTTCGTATTCTAAATATTTGTTAACTAGTTACTGAGAACATAACTCATTATTGCTACTATTATTATTGTTGTTATTGCTTAAAGTTTAAATTAGTATAAATAATGGAAAAAGTAGAGAGAAATATAATTTTCCCACGAAAAAGCGAGGAAATTTTCCGTATGCGTTGATTTTGTATATATAACTATCTTAGCTATCTTTTATTTCAGTATATGTATATCTTGCACGTGCTGGGCCCATCTTGGGTGATCTTGACATCTGTGTTTTTGTATATATCGAATAGCCCTTCTCGGTAATCGCTTATGTGTGTGCGTCGCCTCTCACCACTTCGCCCTAGTATGCGACTAGACATCTGTTTTTTTATATGCTTTACAAGGGGGCTCTTGTTTACTGGGTTTCATTTACTTAATATTACGGAAAACTAAAGTAAGAACTGAAATATAAGATTCGATAAATATAAAAGAAGTAAAAATGCTTAAGGTATCCTGTTTTACCATGGGTAAGGTTCGTCGATATTGATCAGAGATCTCACTCAAAATGAGCATGGTAGTTCATTTACCATGTGATCAAATTGAAAATTTTTCCTAAAGGAGCGCACGATACTACAGTTTATATTATTTTTATATTGTATGATCCTTATACTCAAGTATTTTTGTAAAATAGTGGTTCTGTTACCACTTTAGATAATGGTTTGTACTAATTTTGACCACAAAAAAAAGAAAAAAAAATGATGTGCCGTAGAAATTAATTGTTTATAGTATTATAAGTTTTAATTAAAGGGGTTGTTTAATATATAAAAGAATTTTTAATTTATAAAAAAAAATTTTATCATCTAACTTGTTGAATTTTTCTGTGAGTGTCTAGTAGCATTCTCTGGTGTGCAGAGTGATTGAGAGTGATTAGGAGGATCAAGTAGCGCAAAAATTTTAACACACAAGTATATCTTTGTGCACACATTCACGCACATACTTTTTCGCTCTGCCGTTCTCACCTATAGCGATGATCATTACAAACCGCCGGCTTTTCCCACTCTTCACCGCTTTAGTTTTATACTCCCACTTTTCTATTCGCACATTGAATTTTGAACTTGGAATTAGATTTTTGATAAGTACACTGAGAAAGCTGCCATAGGCTTGTACTCTTTATCTAGAGACACTTGCTGGTATGCATTACTCACATCTAGCGTAGTAATATACCTAGCCTTCTGTATTTTGCGGGATGCGACGGTCATCCGTCTCGCAGGATAGCCGTCTGATTATTTTGTTTGTGTATTGACTTTCCTAAAATCAATACACATCCGATATCCGTCACCGGATTTCTTCGCTATGACCGCTGGGCTTGACCATGGGCTCGATGACGGCTCGATGAGTTTTCGAACTTGGGCGTGCATCTCCGTTCCAATTACTGGTAAGTATGGGTAATACCTTTGTTTGATGTGACGATCATCTCCCACATCAATCTTACGGTTTACCCAAATAGTACACCACGGAGTGGTTGGCTCGACGCCAGTCTCTCTATGTACAAGCTCTTCCACCTGCGCTCGTTGTTTCACGGTGAAATTGTCATGACCGACGGAAATAAGCGAAGTTACGATGATCTCAGTCACAGCTGCTAACTGCAGATCGACTCTGACATTACAAACTACTAATGTTAGCTTGTTTGTACGCGGATCGTGTACTGATCCGAATTCTCTCATGAAATTCGCGCCCAAATAGCACTCGGCGTATAGTGCGGAGATGATCGATACTTTGATCTCTCTTGTCACTGTAAATGGCAGGTAAACACAGCCCTCAATACGCTGCTGCTACCATCTGCGAGTTTCGCACCTACATGCTCGATAGTCATGAGTAGACGACTGCATGCACTCGCGAGCTGCAAGCCTATTGGACCCATGACTGTTACTGATGCGCCTGTATCGTACAGAGTGCCGAAATGGAAACCATGCACTTCCACCTGTAATCACCATCTGGTTTCCAGATTTACCTCCGGTTGTTCGCCAGCGTTATCTACTTCCACTGGCGAATCTCTTGAGGTTGCGTCTGACGCCACTTGACTGACCTCAGCGCTTTCTGGGAGAGTAGCAGTCTCTTCTACTCTCTCTCTCTCTCTCTCTCTCTCTCTCTCCCTCCCTCTCTCTCTCACTTCTGTCCGTTTTTCGAACAGATTGGGCATCTGGTCTTGGTTACACCATCATTCCCGCAGCCCCAACATTTCAATGGCTGTTTGTTTTGACCATTCACTTGGCCATTTTTGTTGTTTTGGCTGTTTTGCCCTTTGTATTGGCCATTTTGCTGGCCTTTTCCTTTGCCTTGTGAGAAATTTGGCTTTCCTCCCCCTCTCTGCTTGAGTTTTTGTGCCTCACGAACTGCTTTGATGATCGTATTGGTCGATTTGTCCAAATGATTCGTAAACGCTTTAATTAAGTTTTGCAATGTACTGATTGTCAGCATTTCTGGCTTAGTTTTATTTTCCTACTGTGACAGCTCGATTGTTGTCAGTTTAGCGATTAAAAGTGTTTGAAAAAGCGATGCACCCTTTTGGTTTTAGAGCCTTCACTTAGTAAGCTTCGTTTTAGCAATTAAAAATTCCTATTTCACACAAGGGTTATATATTTAATATAATGCAAGATTATTAGACATTGATTTTAAAATATTTAAAATAATTACTGTACCTTTAATACGAAGGCTTATTGTTGCTAGGAGGCTTGTTTTACCAGCGCCACTAAAGAGGAAACAGATATTCAAGTCAAAGAGTTTGTTTATAAATGTAATTGAAAATTGTAAAGTCTTATAATACCTCGGTCCCATTATAGCAGTTAATGATCCAGATTCCACTATACCGTGTACTGGTCCACACACAAAAAAGATCACGAAATATTTATTTATTCTTTTGTTATGTAGAAGACTTATTTTAGTTTCCAATTAAATGAAAAAAATTACCTTCATTTAACAGTTGTATGCTTTCCACTTGTCTTCCCGTCAGAAATTCGTGCAGATAACTGCGATTTTTCCTTCTCTCAATCATATAAGTTAAATTTCTCCATGACAAATGCAACTTTCTTGAAGATTGATAGTTTGGCAACGAAGTAATGCATGGAATATTACTTTTCTATAATTTTAACAAAATATTGAAAATTAAGATTTTAGTTCTAAGTAGCAATGATACTTCGCTCGCTAATGCTCTCTCGGCTCAATTATCTTATAGATATTCATATCATTGTAATGGATTACGTATTATTCTGTATTATAGAGCTTTAATTTTTTTGTAAATTTACTTTGTATTTTAAGAATAGGTTACAAGTTCTTAAGATTTAGAGGTCTTCATATTAATTAATTATATTTGTATAAATATTTTTTAATTACTAGTTTCATAATAATTAAATGAGACAAAATTTATGAGTCTTGTTTCAAAATAATGTTACAACAAGTTAGGATGCTAAAAAAATTACTGGTAAAAACGATCCTCCCGAACGAATAAAGCAACTTTTTATTAACCTTTAGAGGACGGGAACACCCGTATACGGGGGCGACGCATGATCATATAAGACCTATTTTTATGCATTTTCTGAAGGAGACCAGGAATCATAAATCCACGTCCTCTAAAGGTTAAATGGCCGATGTTTCAGACGTTTATTTATTGCATCCCACTTAAGGGCCTAAAAGTAATATTTACTGCAGTTCACAACTGCGAACATCGCGTCACAGATATTAAAACTATCTAAGCTCTTTATGTCTATCTCATTAAGACAACTCACTCATTCAGCGAAACAGACATAAACAACTTAGATAGTTGTAATATCTGTGACAAAATGTTCACAGTTGTGAACTACAGTAAGTAATACTTTTAGGCCCTGAAGAGGGACGTTTGAATAAACGTCTGAAGAATCGGCCCTTTAATAATCAGTTGCTTTATTGGTTTGGAAGGATCGTTTTTACCAGTAATTAATTAATCATACACTTGTTTAAAATTTGGTTGCTTAAAGTTAGGGAGACTTAATTTTCAATCAATATTGAAAAATAATATTTTTTTTTTTCAAATGCATTATGGTCAGCCGGAGTTGAAATATAATAATTGAAAGAATAGAATTAATAAAGAAATTTTAGATAAGTGCGAAGGTAAAAGGAAAGAATATATGTGTTAACATTATTAATTTAAAAAGGCGAAAATGTAAGCCATTTTAATCTTCTTTACATACATAAAAGGTCGTTGGCTTAATTCAATATTTCTTAATAACTTTTTCGATTTAATAATCATTGTTTCTTAGTCGAAATTTAATGAAAATGTTATCGGTTAGTGTTATGTTTCAGTCACTCCAAGAAGCAGTTTACACGAGATCGTAGATTATGTGGGCTTCTTCCGTTAATTTAGATTTTATATTTGCTTGCAGTATGTCACTAAAATATTTTGATTCATACTGATTTCTATTGACGTATTTTAGTGGGTCGGGTAACCCCGTGGTCCTCCAGGACATGGTGTTCTTTAACGTCCTTCCTCTCTAGATAAATGCAAAGAATTCTCTCGAATTCTTTGGTGTCTAGAGTGGCGAAAGAAAATCCTCCCGGATTTCTTTTGTTATTTCCTGAATTAATTCCGAAAGAAATCCTCTCGGATTCATTTGATTTATTCACTGCTTCTAGGAAATAATTATTCCGAATTCTTTTGAGCTTTATCCAATTGCGCAGTTCTCTCTCCCATTACGAATACTTTTGAATAAAGGAAGAAACGTGACTTCTCTCAGTAAATAAATAATTGTATTTATGTTAAATGACAAAATACATTATTTCCGCGTGTTTTCGAGTCGAAATAGATAAGTTTGAGTTATAATATGTATCATGCGTATATACTTCAGATTTGGGTTGGCTGTCATCAGCAGACTGACGCAGACTGATTTTAGAGCTGCCTTGTATTTGTAGCTGTCTCGATTTTCCATTGGAAAATTTCTCTCATTATGTCATATGACAGATGCAGGTTTCCGCTTTTTGTCAAGGTCATGTGAGCCGCTAGTTGGAGTCGATCTCATGATGTGTAGGTGGTTATTGCTATCAGTCGATGTGTTAGCAGTCGCCGCTTCGAGAGCTGCAACCACACTCTTATCTCTGCTGAGCTAGTATGTAGCTTCGAAGCTAAAGTCGGAGTTATGTGTAGTTTGAAATTATATTATGTGTATGAAATAAATTGAAATTAAATTATATTGTCTAGACTTAAGTTCGCTGAATATTCTTGGTAAATGTATATAATTGCTTATCTCAGCACAGATGCCTCCAGTCGTACAACTTTAGCGTCTCAACAAATGCAGCAAGTCAGGGAAACTTGTAAGGCCCCTACAGCAAGCAGCAGTCGGCGAGCCTTTCCAGCCATCAGACTATTTGCACGAGCCTCGCCTCCACGTCTTCGACCGAGAATCAAAAGTTAAATTCCTGGTGGAGCAAACTGCAGTCACGACGTCCTTTGGATTGTTCGAATTGGCCGGGATGCCGCTGGACCTTCGCAACGCAACACAGACATTTCAAAGGCACATGGATAACCTCTTTTGTTCGTATCCTTTCGTCCAAGTCTATCTTGACGACCTGCTCATCGCCTCTGCGGACCCGGAGGAACATGCTCAGCATCTCAAAATGGTTTTCGAGACCCTTGAGGAGGCTCACCTCACCTTGAATACAGCAAAGTGCGAGCTGGCGCAGCCGCAAATCATTTATCTGGGTTACCACGTTACAGCAGATGGCTTCAAGGCAATTACGCCAGGCCTATCATCATTGAGGATCTTCGCAGGTTCAGCGGCGTCATAAATTTTTTCAGGGCGCTCATTCCTGGGGCAGCTCATCTTCAGGCACCGCTGACAGACCTCCTTAAAGGTTCTGTTAAAAAGACGGATAGGAGAAAGATTGAGTGGACTCCGGAGCTTATTTCGACGTTCGAGAAGTGTAAGTGCAGCATCGCGAATGCAGCTTAGTTGGCTTACTTCACACCAGACACTCCTCTGAGACTAACCACTGATGCCTCCTCAACCTGCATCGGAGCAGCCCTTGATCAGCTGATCGATGGTCTCTGGCACTCTCTCGGCTTCTTCTCAAAAAGCTGACTGCAACAGAGAGGAACTACAGCCCTTGCGACAGTGAGTTACTGGCTATAACACTTCCAATACCTGCTCGAAGGAAGAGAATTCGTTATTCGAACGGATCACCAGCCGCTCGTTAAAACTCTCGAGCAATGACCGGAAAAAAGCGTCTCCGAGGCAGATTAACCAGTTGGACTCTATCAGCAAATTCTGCTTAACGCTGGTGCACATAGCTGGCGAAGATAATATAGTCGCGGACCCACTTTCCCGCGTGAAAGCTATAGATATGCCATAATCACTAGATGCCGCAATAATTTATGATGCTCAGCTGAAAGAGGACATCACCCAATCTCTGCGTAGAAAGGCCTTCCAGGTGTTGCATCCACCTTCTTATCCTAGCGGTCGAGTCACCTTCCACCTTCTAATGGATAGGCTCGTCAGGCCAGGCCTACGGAAAGACGCTCTGAAATAGGCGCGTGAATGCCTCGCGTGCCAGCGAGCTAAGATCTACCACCATGCCAGGACATCGCCAAACAACATTGAAGTGCCCGACCAAAGATTCAACCACATACACTTAGATATCATCATCTTACCTCGGGTGGACGATTGCAGGTACTGCCTCACGATTATTGACCGGTTTTCGAGGTGGCCGCACGCAATCTCCCTCAAGGATATTAGAGCAGAGACTGTTGAAGCAGCTCTCTTTCAGCATTGGATTTCGTTTTTCGGAACTCCGCTCACTATAACCACGGACTAAGGAGCTCAATTCGAGTCGGCGCTCTTGACGGCTCTCTTTCAACTTGTGGGAGCAGGAAGGATCTACACCATGCCATATCACCCACAAAGCAACGGAATGCTCGAGCGCTGGCATCGTTCTTTAAAAGCAGCCCTCATGTGCAACACGCATATCCCATGGATGCTTCCAACGGTACTCTTGGGCCTCAGGACCTCTTACAAGGATGACATCAGTGTTTCTCTTAGAACTCCATCCTCTCGCCTTCACTTCTCTGCCAGCTGTATCACATCACGGACGCTCTCCACCATTAAAGACAAAACGACACAGCATCTACACAGCTCGGGCAGAGTCTTTTATCTATTCCTCACATTAGCACACGTATTCTTGTTTTGGTTATTCAATAAAGGTCTGTTACTTATTAAATCGTGTTGTGTTTGCTGCGCTTCACGACTCACTTTTCAGCGTCGACGGAACCGCACGTTCTGCGGGCGCAGGAGCGAGCGACATAACGCGATAAATTTACAGTAATAATTATAAAAGTACAAAAGATTATAATGATTTTCTTAGAATCTAAATGCTGGATAAGTCAGGATATACTGTTTGTGTGGGTACCATGTCCATGAAAAGTAAGTTATCGTTGAAGGTAAGTGAGATTCATCTATTGGTAGTATACCGACAGAATTTTAAGCGTGTAAATATGCACGGCAAATCCTTCTGTTCCTTGCAGTGTGTGAGAACTTTAGTCTATGATATTCCTCGGTTGTAGGTAAGCTAGTGCCGAGCGGTTGTCGGTAAGGCAGGAATCTGCCTTATTAATCGTAATTTCCTTACCTATGGTTGAGTAGCCGATGTCTTACCTTCAGTTATGGGGATATCCGTAAAAAATACATATTATACTTATTTTAAATGTAGGTCTATATATGATGTGTGTGGAAGACTGGTCATAACTTTGAATGGCTCGAGCTATCGAGTTCGTACATAGTTTTGTTAATATTTTCAGTTGGATCGTGAAAATAAATAGGGTTAACATCTTGACTTTAATGTAGAATAATAATGTAGAAATTATTTATTGATAATAACAATACATTGTTCAGATACAACTAGATAACAAAATGTGCGATCATCGTGCTTGATAAGCATGGCTCATTAATTCAATCTGTATGAGCACACTTTCTTACTCTCTCCTACAATTTGATATATAATCCGTGCAATATAAAATTACTCATATTTCAACACACCTCCTTAACGTTATGTTGTAATACATCAAGGGGTGCGGCAGCGCCCCGATGGCGAGTATGAGAACCGCAGGGCCCAGACGAGCCATCCTATTATACATTGAATTTGCTTTTTAGCGTCAAAATTATTTTGACTGTTTCTATTAATTTATGCTTTACATTGGTTTTATGAAGTTTTGCGGGGATTAATTAATAGATTTTAAATTTCTATTTTAATTGAAAAAAATTTCATCCCCAAAGATTATTTTGTTCTTAAGTTATCGTCAATTCTAATTTTCGGGCGACTATTTCCTTTCGCTAAATTTTCGACTGACGCTATATATCGATATACAAATACGTATAAAAAGAGGATAAGAATTGAGCGACTATATATAGATATACAAATACGTACAAAAAGAGGATCAGAATTCAGCCACTATGTATAGATATACAAACACGTCAAAATTTCGATAAATATTCGAAACCTCGCGAGAGCAGAAATACCCACGAAACATGAGGATTAAGTTGGTTACACTACATTGATGGTAGGTGGCCCGTGAGAGGTCCAATGCCCACCGTCTACGGCCCGCCTACCAGGTGACTATACGCGCTGAGAAGGTGGCACTCCTGCTCCTGCTATGTTGCGCTGCTACCTCTTCACCTCGCATGGTGCGCTAGTAACACAGAGTATGATTTGGACTCTGTTTTCATTTCGCAATGCCTTAGATTTCTTTTTTTAAATTCATAGTTTAACGACAATTTATCGAGTGATTCAGACGCTATATATAAATATACTGTAGGAGTATTATCGAGGTCCACGCAAATAATGAGAACAACTCTTGTTGTAAAGCTCTATTTATTATTTACAGTACAAAAGGTAATTAGTAATGAGGCACGAGGTGGACAGCGTCCTGTGATCTTGGTGGTCGGCGAGAGAGAGAGAGAGAGAGAGAGAGAGTTGGCGTTAGGCCACGACAGATGCTTCTTATTCGCTGCGCTCCTCTGCTGGCGCCCTCTCTCCCACGGAGCAAGTACTCCGAGGCGGTGCGTGGGCACGAAGCGCAACAGCCCAACATATACAAATACATATAAATTTCTTCCTGATACAAGTTTATTCCATGTATGTCATCATCAAGATATTACAAATAGAAAGACAAGTATAGGGTAACCGATAATGGAGTCTAAGTAGTCCACTCCGTACCTTTTCGTGTCAATGTATGGAAATCGAACGTACTCGATGCCTAGGTATATTGAATCATCGATGATGTAGTCTAAGTAGTGCGCTCCTTGGCTTTTCCTGTCTCGATGTGGAAATCGGACGTACTCGATGTGTAGGTATATAGGGTCACCGATGATGGAGTCTAAGTAGTGCGCTCCGTAGCTTTTCGTGTATAAGTGAGGAAATCGGACGTACTCGATGTCTAGGTGTATAGGGTCACCGATAATGGAGTCTAAGTAGTGCGCTCCGTAGCTTTTCGTGTATAGGTGTGAAAATCGGACGTACTCGGTGTCTAGGTGTGTAAGGTAACCGATGATGGAGTCTAAGTAGTGCGTTCTGTGGCTTTTCGTGTCTTTGTGTGCAAATCGGACGTACTCGATGTCTAGGTGTATAGGGTCACCGATGATGGAGTCTAAGTAGTGCGTTCTGTGGCTTTTCGTATATTGGTGTAGAATTTGACCGTATTCGATGTCTAAGTGTATAGGGTCACCGATGATGGAGTCTAAGTAGTGCGCTCCGTAGCATTTCGTGTCTAGATGCGGAAATCGGACGAATTTAAAGTCTAGGTATATAGGGTCACCGATGATGGAGTCTAAGTAGTGTGCTCCGTAGCTTTTCGTGTCTAGGTGAAGAATTTGACCGTATTCGATGTCTAGGTGTATAAGGTCACCGATGATGGA
>UELV01113561.1:0-13896 GCA_900490015.1 Megastigmus stigmatizans | reverse complement strand
GTATTATTTACTCTCTTGATTAGTGTATTAGTTTTAATATTAACTGTGTATTTCTACACTTTCGGTAGATTCTCTAAATTTTCTGGATCCTTAGACGTTAGCGACATCACATTTTTTTATTATGAAAATTTATGGTTATTCTTTAATGGTAGATCTTTAGTTCATTTTTTAATTCGATAAATTTGTTATCAAATAAATATTAAAATAAATAAACGCGTTGCGGTGTGAGTTAGCGCTTCAATTGCTTCTGCCGCTTCGCGCTCGGTGCAAGCGTACGCGCGACCCAGAGCGACGAGCCGGGCGAACGAACCTCCCCACCTCTTCGCGCTTCTCCTTTCTATCTTTCTCCGCTGCTTCTGCCGCCCGCTGTAGCTCCCCGCTGATTGGCTCATCTTACAAACTTTTAACAATTAATATCTTGGAAACTACTTGTCAGATCGAAAAACTAGAAAGTTACGTCATTCTTAGAATTTCGCGATCTATCGAATGGTATATACCAAATGCGATGGTATTGATTCATCCTTTATAAATCTCGAGATGGCTGGGCTTAGTGAAATGCAAGTCACAGCTGTTTCTGCTATAGGGTTTGCTAATGTGGGGTCAGCAGAGCGAGAGCAAATCGAGCGGCTACTTGATCGAGCCATTAGAGCATCGGAAAATATACTACGGAACACTACATGGGTAAAACACGAGATATCCTGTTTCCAAAAAGATTGAAGAGGAAATGCATTATCAAGTGAGAGAATCGCTCGAGGCTGGAGTAATTGAACCTTCAGATAGCGGCTGGTCAAGCCCTATCGAGATGGTGAAAAAGAGCAACGGTAAGTATCTGATGGGTATCGACTTTCGAAAGGTTAATACAGTATCCAAGCCAGATGCTTATCCGTTGCCATTTATGGATCATATATTGCGCAAGCTCAAGTCAGCTAGATACATATCTACGCTGGACATTCGAACTGAAGGATGTGGATGGAAAGTTAGCTAAACCCGTCCATGCCGAGCAGATGAAAGAGTAGTTCCAACTGAGAAGGCTTCGTCATCGATTAAGATTGCGAATCGAAAGTCCGGTCGGCCGAAGGACTCGCGAAAACGCGTCGTCGTAGTAGATCCGTCGAATCTCTCTCCGCGACAAACGCGTGCCATATGTTCGTAAATCCCTCTCATTTTCCCTTGTTGTTTTGATTTCAGGATGCATCCTTTTTGCATTCCTTTTTGCATTCCTTTTTGCTGATATGCGCTCAACTCTTCCAAGAGTTATCCTTGGAGACCGAGGCGAAAGCTTCGTCCTTGGTCTCGATAGCCGAAGTCATTCCCGAAATTAAATTCAGATAATTACAATAGCTGGAAACTTGATATGAAAGTACTTTTGATTGACCGAGGGTCTTGGGAATGCGTCGACGA
This sequence comes from Megastigmus stigmatizans, assembly GCA_900490015.1. NCBI lineage: Eukaryota > Metazoa > Arthropoda > Insecta > Hymenoptera > Megastigmidae > Megastigmus > Megastigmus stigmatizans. Next base: position 12,495 of record UELV01113561.1, on the reverse strand, counting down.
CACTGCGGAGGATCTAGGTACAGATGCGACAACTGCTCAAAGATTTGATTATAGGAGAAGAAAAGAAAGGGCCTATACAATAATATATCAAGGTATTGAGAGACAATTCCAACCGTTAATATCCAACACATTACGTGGAGAAGAAGCGTGGGAGATTTTAAAAGAGAATTTTCAGCCGAAATCACGAGCACGAATTGTTGGTCTTGTAGACGAGTTTTACGATATGAAGTTTTAATGCAGGTAAGGAAACCATTGGTATATACTGTAAAAGAATAAGTGAAAAAGCTTCATTGATTAAAGATGCTGACTTCGAAATACCGGATATGCTAAAATGCTTTCAGTTGATAAGAAAATTGCCAGTAGACTACGATAATTTAGTTCAGATCTTATATAGGTTAGAGGACGATAAATTTAAATTCAAAGATATTGAAAAACATTTAATAACTGAGGAGGGCAGAATTAGACAAAAACGGAAAGATGACAGTTTGGAAAATCTAAAAGATGCATATTTTACATCAGAAAATAAAAATGTGAAGAATAAAAAAATTGACATAAAAAACAATAGAACCGATATTAAAGATGAAGCTACAAATAATAAAGGTCAACGGTATTATAGAAACTACAAGGATGTAGTATGTAATTTTTGTAAAAAGACCGGTCACATAAAAAAGTATTGCTACGCACTAAAGCGAAAAGAAGAAAATAAAAGAAGCTCTAATAATAACGATTATAATTGTGCTAAAGCTTTTTATAGAGATGATACTATTAACGTTATTCAAAACTGAAAAATAATTATGAAGTATATTTAAACGATGCGATAAACGATAGATTTGATGAATGGATAATAGATAGTGGAGCAACATCTCATTTTTGTAAAGAAAAGTTGCTTTTCCAAAATTTTGCATGTGCTTGGAAAAGGTGATATAAAACTTTTTTTAAAAGAAGATTGGAAATTTATTGAAGTAAAATTAAAAAATGTATTATATGCTTCAAACATGAGGAGAAATTTAATCAGTGGAGCATGTATGGACATCGCAGGTTTTTATATTAAATGGAAAAATAACAACATGGAGATGTATAATGAAAGAAACGAATATTACTTTACAGCTCATAGAAAAGAATGTTTTTATGTAGTTAATGCACAACGCTCAAAATAATTCAAAAACAAACATGGATATAATAAAAATCCATAGGAGGTTTTACCACGTAAATATGAATAGCATCAATCAAATGGAAAAGAGAGGCATAATCAGAGGCATGAAGAAGATAAATAATGAAATAGGTACGTGTGATGTTTGTCAAATTAGAAAAGCGACTTGCTCATCTTTTAAAATAATACCTATGATAATGTCAAATAGTATATTACAGAGAGTATATGGATGTGTGGGGACCATTTCCAGTCACGTCAGTAGGTGGCAGTAACTATTTTTTTATCGATGATAGATGATTTTTCACGGAAAGCGTTCATTTACACAATACAAAGAAAGTCTGAGGTGTTTAAATTCTTCAAGATTTTTGTCAGTGAAGTAGGAAGACAACGCGATCATAAAGTCAAGATTATTCGTACCGACAATGGTATGGAATTTTGTCTTAAAGAATTCGAGATATTTTTACAAGAAAGAGGAATAAAAATAGAGAGGACATCAACGTACACACCCGAGCAAAATGGAGTCGCGGAAAGGTTTAACCGCACTTCAATAGAAGGCGTTAGATCGATCTTACAGGACAGTGCACAACCAAGATTTTGGGCAGAAGCATTACATACTTTTGTACATGTCAAGAATAAGTGCACTCATAAACTTTTAAAAGATTCTACACCAGACGAGAAGTGGTGGGGGAACAAACCTTCAGTTCAACACCTACGAATTTTCGGATCGCTCGCGTATATGTACACACCGAAATCTAAAAGAAACAAGTGGCAAGCAAATGCTGAATTGGGACTTCTAGTCGGATATTCAACCAAAACTAAAGGGTATCGAGTATGGTTGCCAAAATTAAAGAGAGTTGCAGAATCTATACATGTTAAGATAGAGGAACACAAAAACGGAGTAGATACATTATTCGGAAGTGATGCAGCAAATAAAAACAATAACTATATTATTAAATTTTATAATGAAGAGTTATTGGAAAATAAAGATATAGCAGATATGCAGACCGAGAATACTACAGAATAAGATAGTCAAAATTATGATTTAAAGGAGATAGATATATCGGAGTGGCGAAGGACCGAGAAACCAAGAAAAACAGAAAAAATGATCGATGTTTATTATCACTCCCCGTGATAACATTCGTATGCGATCAATTAATGGTGTTAAAAAATATTGTGAACAAAATAGTTTTAACTTTAATCCCGATTATTTTTGTTTTAGTCATACAGACTCAGAGGTAAGCCTTAAAGAAAACATCAATGACGATGTAGAGTTTGAATCGAATAAAGAAAAAACAGTTCATAAAGAAGAAGTTCTTTTTATCGACATCCCAAAAACTTTTGAAGAAAGCCAATTATCGCCAGAAAGATGTAATTGGGATAAAGCGATGCGTGAAGAGATCGACATGATGAAATCTAGAGATGTATGGACTCTTGTTGATTTACCGCCAAATTGTAAGGTAATAGGGAATCGATGGGTATATACGTTAAAAACGGATGATAAAAATAATATTAAAAGGTATAAAGTACGATTGGTGGCTCAATGCTTTAGTCACATATTTGGTATCGATTATAATGATATATTTTCACCTGTAATAAATTTTTCATTAATTAGATTTTTCTTTATATTGTTCGTATCAATTTTGAAATAGCAGCATAAGAAATTAGATGTAAAATCAGCGTATTTATACGGAAATTTGAAAGAGAAAAATTACATGCGACAACCGAAAGGTTTTGAGGTTTCTGGTGAGGAAAAAAAAGTTTGTTTATTGTCAAAAGCAATTTATGGTTTACACCAAAGTGGTAGAGAGTGGTATAATGAGATATATAACATTTTAAAATCATTTGGTTTTATTAAATTGCAATGGTGCAATTGCGTTTACACTTTAGGAAAAGATGTATCTCTATTATTATATGTTGATGATATTATTTTATTTGCAAAAAATGATAAATTAATTTTTGAAGTTGTTACAAGGTTAAAGACGAAAATAGATGTTCAACATTTAGGAGAGGTTAAATATATACTGGGCGTAAATTTTGAGCAAAACAAAGATAAATATTACCTACAGCAGAGTACTTATATAGAAAAATTAATGGATAAATTTAAAGATTTACCACGAACTCATGTAAATTTGCCATTAAAGATAGGTATTATGCCAATGAGAGAAGAAAAAGAAGTAATTGATAATGAAATGATGAGAGAATTTCCTTACAGAACTCTTATAGGTTGTTTATCTTTTTTGGCAGATAGAAGTAGGCCAGATATCTCTTTTGCTGTTAATTTTGCTGGTAATCTACGCTCTCGAGTTAATAAATAGGCACCGGAATATCTCTACTAACAATTAGAACCGTTATCAAGTCTGAGGCACCTGGACTAGAAGGATTGTGCAATGGAACGCGCTGACGAATAATAGATTTATCTAATAATTTGTTAAAATGTATAATTTTAACAGGTGATAAAAATGGTGATATAATTTTTTAAACAGAATAACGGTATATTCAAAAAAGGATTATCCATTTATATTTAAACGACGATAGTTTCCAATTAAGACAATTAATAAAGCGCAAAGTCAAACGTTTTGTAACATTGTTATAGATCTTAGAAGAGATGTATTTACTCATGGTCAATTGCATGTTGCTATTCTAGAGTACGTCTTGGAGTGGACTGAAAGTTAATTTAAATCCAAATAGTAGAGATAATAAAGTAAAAAATTATGTATTCAAGGAAATTTTGACTTGCGATATTTATTGTTTATTGCACTTTTATGTATTCGTACATAAATGAATAACGTGATTTTCACTGAATGTTTTAATTCAGTAACACTTTGATACTAATAGCGCATAGTAAGTATAATTTTTTTTGCATACTATCAACTATTATTCCTTTATTATATTAGATAGGTTATATACATACCCAAACTGTGCTGTAAGAGCCCTACTGTCTACTCCATTATCATTGCATCTTACTATATACGTACTGCACTATCTACGTATCATTTATCAATAGCATAGAGTAAATGTGAGAGCGTGTGTCGGAGAATGAAGCGAAAAAGAGACAAGTGGATAGGTATTCGAATATATGATGATTAAATCATAAATTGAAGCTGACCTATTGACGTACTATTATATAAATAGATGTTCTATAGTATATTAATTTCATTTTACTCTATTTATTTAAGATTAAAAATGACAACATAAACAGCCGCGCACCGCGCGCCATATTGCACGTGAATATTGGTGCTAAACTTCGTTTTTAGATATCAGAAATTACTTCACAAAGTGGACCTGGCCATCGTGGGTTCCCATTGCTGTTTTTCAAGCGCGAAACAGTAGATTCTTGCATATTTCCGAAGCGGATGCAAAGCATCTGTTTTGTATGGTCACCTATGGTTTATGCGACCGTAATAACAGGCAACCAAAGTCAAATTACGCTTCCGGTGTGTTAATTAAAGTATTCGCTACGCAACCGTGAGATATACTGTTCACTCTCATCTTTTTTGTCACACTTGGGCGGAAATCATCTTTTTTGTGGCCTAGTAGCGTAATGCACTGTATTTATTTATTTTGCTTTAATGGTCATTATCGGAGAACTAGGCCTTGAGCGTCATTGCAAAGTACAAAAACTACTTACAAGGGGATCCCGAGGAGTCCGGAAAACTGATTTGTCTGAAACTTTGAAAAATGGTTTATTGTACCTAAAAATGAAGCTTAGTACTTATAAATCCTTCAAATGCGCTCTAAATTCGAAGATAACGACAGATTCAGCAAAATATACGAAAAAACACGTGCTGCCTCAAATCAAGATAACTCAGCAATTAAAATTGCTACCGACTGGTATAAAAAATAAAATAAAAATAGGAACAATTTCCTTTAATTCTCATCTTTATGCCAGTTCTTACTATTTTCGTTCACAAGTTATGGATGATTGAAAGTAAGGCTGAATATTACATATGAAATAGACTTCAGTTTTCCCACTATTTTCAAGGTAAAATTGTACTTAAATTTCAATCATCCATAACTTTTGAACGAACTAAGCTAACGACTTAAATAAAAATGAAAATGAAAGGACATTTTTCCTACAGTTATTTGCTTTTTCATACCAGGCAATAGCAATTTTAAATGCTGAGTTATCTTGATTTGAAGCAGCACCTGTTTTTTCGTATATTTTGCTTAATCTGTCATTATCTTCGAATTTAGGGTCCATTTGAAGGACTTATAAGTACTGAGTTTCATTTTTAGGTATAAGAAACCATTCTCCAAAGTTTCAGTCAAATTGGTTTCCCGGACTCCTTAGGTTCCCCTTGTTAATACAAAGTATAAAAACTACTAAGTATAAAAAAAGGTTTTAGCAAAATCGCTTTCCTGGAAGTCGCGGGCTCCCTTTCTTAGTTTTAAGTTCTTGTCATATGTCCAATAGTTAATTTTAATGTACTGGGCAATAAAGCAACAATTTTAGCGACCAATGGGCTCAATCTTTCAGGATAACCGCTATTCAAGTCAAATACGCGAAAATTTATACAGTTGTTTCATGCTTTACAGATTAGCGACTAAATAAAATATAATACATTTCCAAATCACAAATGAAAATTAAGAATGCGACCTTTAATTTGAGAGGTTGTAAAAGTCAAAAGCTCTACTCATTAGAAAGTTATGAGCGTTTCAAAATTATATACAATCTCGCACTTAAAGCTCTTCATTATTTTTTTATTAATTTAAAATGCAAAATTGTGCCTAATTTTTAAACTCTCATAATTTTTTAACATATTCAGCTATTTACGTATATAATCTCTCAAATTGAAGGTCGCATTCGCACTTTTCATTTGTAATTACGAAACATTTTTTGTTTTCGTTTGTTATAAAGCCGAGTTATAAAGCGTGAAGCAGCTTAATAAATGATTACCTATTTGGCTTAAGTAGCGGTTATCTTGTAAAATTGTACCCATTGGTCGCAAATATTGATTCTAAACTTAATTTTTCAGGTACCAGAATCTATGTTTTAAAGTTGGAGCAAAATCGCTTTCCCGGAGGTCGTGGGTTCCCCTTGTAAGTTGCTTGTATAAAAAGCCTATTCCCTCTGGATTTTACTCCAACTTTAACAGAAATTTTAATTTTTAAATTAAATCGTTTATTTACGTTTAAATACTTGTAAGTCATACGTCCTTTTCAAGATATTACTTTTTAAATTTCTCTTTTATGTGTACGTCAATATAAAGTAACATTAAATCCTATGTTTCAGATTCTCAAACACATTTGGGAAGAAGTTTCAAACAACTTTAGTATATCATGGCTTGAAATATTGGATTTTCGTAAAAATTACAGCGGGAAGCCCGAACAAGCTATCCGAGCATTAAATCATCGTTACACGGAAAAGTTAAATAATCATGCGTTATTAGAAAAATGTTTCAAAATTCATAAAACTAGCATTAGTGGGTTAAACGACAAATTTAATTCTTTACAACAGGCAGTACACCTTAAAAGGCACAATAATAAGAAATGTGGCACTATTAAAAGTAATAAATTATCTTCCACCACGCTTTCAAATCAATTGGACATTCGTCACATGTTACCCTCAGAATTTAAAAATAATGAAAAATTGTCACAAATGGAATCATATAAACCATTAACACCTTTAAATGATTCTAAATCATCATTTAAAAATATGAAACTTAGCTTTTCTATGAAAACGGAAATTTGTGATACAAAAGATGTCGGTAATAAAGGGAGCAGTAAAACAGATGATGCCATTAATAACGCATTTGTTAGAGAAGGTAAGATGAATAAAACGTTTTTTTATAATTGATTCTTAATTAGTAACTTTTATGTTGCAGATGCATCTATTGTAAAAGAAATGTTATATTATGTAAAGGATAATTTGTTAGATAATGATAGTGCAAAAATAAATAATATTCCTATCGAAGCGAAAATAGGCGATTTTTCTCGTAAAGCAACTGATAAGCAGTTTGAAATCCTAGAATTAGTAAATATCAACTATGGAATGTTTGGTGTTACAAATAAATGGAATTGTGAAACTTGCACATACTTGAACGTTGGAGATCATAATATTTGTCAAATGTGTGGAAAATCCAGATTAAAAGGAAACGAAGATGAACCTTTAATCAGTGGTGGTAAAGAGTGCCCTAAGTGTACTCTTATTAATAAAAGAGATGTATCACTATGTGAGGCATGCGAAACTAATTTGATAGATTCTCCGACATATATTTAAACTTCTATATAAAATTATGTATTGTATTTGATACAAATATATATGATGATTAAAGAGTACTCTTTGAATTAATAAAAAGCGTCCAATTTCTCAAGTGTCAGTGGTAACCTTAAAACGAGCTAAAAATTAAATTTAAAATTATTGCAAATTGATCAAGGTAGAAAAAATAACGCAATAAAGAAAAAAGCTCACAAGATGACAAAACAGTTTATTAAGCAGAAATTAAAAATTAAAATTTTGGTAAAACAGGTAAAAATGAAGTAATCAATCGTCAGAACCAAGATAGAGCAATTTATTTAATAAATAAAAATTGCAACATTTCGGAGGTCTTAAACAAATATCAGACTAAACAAAAATAAAAAAACAAAACAAATGAGAAAACTTGTATAATAATATTTACAATTGTGGAAGTCCATTTGCCAAACACTCTTTTATATGTGTATAACTTATTAATATTGAAATATAGTTAACAAGGGGAGACCATCTTCTGGATCACGAATTTAGCTGAACCATTACGGAGACATTATTTGGCGAAAAATATGAGACGCGTCTCTCGCCGTTTGTTCCAATGGTCTCTAGGGATCGAATTGAAAAGCTTTTTATCAAAATATATGAAAAGTCATGGTAGCCTTTAAACCTTCATTGCAAGGCCAATATATATTTTAGAAAATGTTATAAAAAAGATAACAAAAATACAGATAATAAGCTTTCACGTGCATTTGAGAATGCGCTATTAGCACTTTTCGCTTAACGGTTATGAGCGATCTTAAACATGGATACATTTTGGACCTTAAAAAAGTTTATTTCCCTTGTAAAATGCATCAAAATTAACTTAATTTCCAATTGCTCAAATCTTTTCAATAAATTGAAGAAATTTCATAATAAGTTAGCAAGATAATTCGAGTATATCTCATTACAATTCATTTATTTCTAATTCATGAACACAAAACAAATGCTTTTGCTAGCTTAAGGATTTTATTAAAGTATCAGCAATAATTTGCTCAGATGATGAAAATTCCTAAGAAATATTTAAATCATTAATTGCATGTATTACAAAAAGATAACGTAAGTCTATGTGTTTTGACCGAGTATGAAATATGAGATTTTTTTTCTAATAAATTAGCGTTTTAATTATACCGGTACACAGAAAAGAGTTTGACCAATCTATCTTTATGTACTTTGACTCGTTGAATCCGGAACTGCGGTCTGCTTAGCTCAAACACCCTCGGAATTTTCATTATTGTTCTTTACGCTTGCTGCACACATTCATACATACAATTATGGTATTTTGAAACTTTCTTTCTATGAAACTTTTTTTTTGACATTCTAATTGAAGCACTTACAGAAAAACATGGGTTTTAGTGATTTCAACTTTATTTCTTAAATATTTCATTAATTTTCAACTAATATTTTATTATTAAGTAATTTAAGTACTGCTATAATGTCGGTATAATAAACCCTAATTATAATTTTTATACAAAAAAAAATTAAATAAATTTCATCTTTTGCAAATAAATGCATGATTTTCTATGAATAAATACCAAAATTTATGTTCATATTAAGTGTTTCTATATAGTCTTATAAGTCGTCTGGGGAAAACCCTGCTGCCGTCCCTGACTAATCTGCTACCTGTCTCTGTCTCCTGTAGTCAATCAGACCTTTGAACTAGATACCTGAGCGATCCAACCCCCTCTCCTGTATCTCTCCTTCGCTCTACTCCTACAGTTATTACAGGTACAATTTATTTAGTTTAGTGCAGTCCTAGTGATCATCTATTATTCGCAACTTCCAAGTTCAGTTCGGATTAATGTATCAAGTATTAGTTAAAGATCAATCCAGTGAAGTTAAGCAGTGGCTGACAAGAAAGAGACCAAGTCTAGCAACTTCATCGAAAGGAGAAACAGCACGTAAGTGTAAGTGCAAATTTAATTTTAATAATATACGAGGGGTATTCAAAAAGTAAGTTTCCCTGTGTTGGGAAAAAAATAAAACACTAGTTTTAGGCTATAAAAATAATTTGACTTACACTTTTACTCAAACTATTTTTCTACGTAGTCGCCTTGGACTTCAATACATTTTTTGTATCTGTTTGCAAGCTTAAACAAACCTTCCTTAAAAAATGGTGTGCCCTGTTTTTGGATCCACGATTTAACGACTTTTTCGATTTCGTCATTTGAAGCGAAGTGCTGGCCACCCAAACTTTCTTTTAACTTTGGGAAAAGGAAATAGTCACTTGGAGCGAGGTCTGGAGAGTAAGGTGGGTGGTCGAAAATTTCCCATTTGTACACCGGTACTGCAGGTCAAAAATGGTTCCGTTACATAATATTAATTATACTGATTTATAAGTAATTATAACAATTTCCTCAACTATTCAAGTATCATAAATAATTACCTTAATATTTATTAAACAAATAATAATAATTAATTATGTTTTTTAATACATTTGCAATTTGTTTAGTCTTTAAATTTTTAAATATTAATTGTAAAAATCAACTTTCAAATATACAATTCCTATCTAAAAATATTTTTTTATTACCTTATCATTTTTTATCATTATCAGCGGTACCTCCTTTTTCTGAATGTGTAATGAAAGGAATTTCTATTCAAAAAATAGTTTTAAGCAAATTCCAATTTTTTAAATTTATTTATAATAATTATAAATTCATTAATTAAAACGTATTTTTACTTACGATTACTTTTTGCATTATTAACACATTCTCACATTATTATAAATAATAATTTTAAATTAATTAATTTTAACACAACAAACTTAACAAAACTAATTATCGTAGTTTACTTAGAAAAACATTTTCAAATTGGCAGTTTGATATTTTAATTAAATTATTAAATTTAAAAAATTAAATTAATATGGTAAATAATTTAAGTAATATATCTAAATTTGTTAATAGTAACCAATTCAAATAATATGTCTGAATTTAAGTAAGTAATTCAGCCGCTCGTGCTCTCTCGCACTTACTGCGAGCAGAGCTGTGCGCGTTCTCACTCGCACTCGCAGTGAGCATAGCCGCGCGCGCTCTGTCTCGCACTCGCGGCGAGCAGAACCGTGCGCGCTCTCACTCGCACTTACTGCGAGGATAACCGCGCGCGCTCTCACTCGCACTGACTGCAAAAATGCCCACACATACTCATATACACACCACATACACAGCAAAAAATTTAAAAAACACTTACCCGCAAGCCCGCCGATAGAGGCGCCCCACAGTACACAAAAGTCAATAAATTTGTCCGGAAATCAAATAAGTTTTATAATAAAAGGCCTAAAAAAATAATTCGGATGGAATTAGAAAGGTGAATACATGTAGAATACTAGAAAATTATTAGGAAGAAACTAGCTTGGATTTATGACCTTGAAAAAATGACTGTAAGTTGGGAAATGTGAAAAGAAATGCGTTTCTATGATTTTTCTGGCACGATTTTATTGTTAATTTTGTTTTTGGACTTCTATTAATACGAATAATATATTTCTTGTAATGAAACATTATTATTAATACACAATTCGCATGTTTTTGTCTTAAAAAACCGCAGCATGATATACGAAAAATTATATTACTAAAATTTTTTTTAGAACTACATAACAATAACAATAACGTAATTGGTGTTTACATTTTTTATTATTTCATTGATTATATTTTTTATGGTGTTTTCATTTTTATGGTGTTTTCATTTTTCTATGTTTTCATTTTTTATGGTATTTTCATTTTTTATCGTGTTTTCGTTTTTTATGGTGTATTCATTTTTTTGGCGAGTTCATTTATTTTAATATGTCTGTTTTATATTTTATATTTTATATTTTATATTTTAGATTTAAGATTTATTATATTCTGAATGTAACTGTATGAAATCTGGTAAATAAATAAATAAATAAATAAATAAATAAATGTTATTTTTTAATATTTCTTATAAATAATTATATTTCTAAAATCTTAAAAATCTATATTATATACGTACATTAGTATACATGAAGTAATGCGAAGTTTCAAATGCATGAATAAAATCATTATTATTTATACTGAAATATGTAAAATAATACTTCATGTATAATAATATTTTAAGATTTTGATTGTTTATTTACTAGTCGCATAGTGTAATGTCATGTCTCTGTCGCTCGCAGAAAGTGTACGGGTGTCCTATTTGTATTCAGTTGCATTGAATTCACATCTATAGTATTATTATTTACATTAATATCATAGTGTTACATTGTCCGCATCAGGGTCTTTACAAGCAACAACGAAAACATCAGCAGGCTTGTTCTTCTCAACCTACTTATAAGGTATGTAATGTTTATTTATCTATGCAAATTAGTTTAATACAAAGAATAAGTAATATTTTTTATTTACCCTGGCGAAAATTATTTTGGATATAAACTAATAAATATTGATAGAAACTGTTAGAAATAGCTAAAAATAGCTAGAAACTAATAAAAATTAATTATTATCAATAATGACCTGCAATTACTGTTAAAAAGTGATACTTATTGATATTTATTGTTGGAATTTGGACTAATTTATCAGTTATTGTCACGAATTATCCGTAATTATCATTTTTTTTTTATCAGTAATCAATTTGTATCAATTTTATCAGTTTTTATTAACTATTTTTTAAGAATATCAGTGCCAGTAAAGCTATTTATTTATAATAAACAAAAAAAAATAATAAACAATAATAATACTAATGCTGTATTTTTTTTTCCGGGGCGAAGGGGAACTCTTTATGTTCGATAGGGAGACACGTGTCTCCCCCTGTGTGGGACTCTCCTGTTTAAATGAGCAAGCATACCCACTAAAACCCCTCCGCCATGAAAACACGTGGCAGTTGTTTTTTTTCCTCCCCTCCGGCACCGCCGTGAGGCATTACTTCGGAGGGGGGCTGCCACGTCTTCTCGCGGTTATTCCGCGCCTACCGCACTGGGGCCACCATGTCTGGCTCCTCCCAAGAGGAGCCCTATTCTAAGGACGGCTGCGGTATTGCACGCCGTCCATATCCTGCTTCTTCTGGCGTAGGACCGTCTCCACAAATACGGCCACCCTTGCCCACTTCTCGTGACCCTGGAGCATCACACCAATAACGTTGTCCGGCGTGATGCTTCCAAGGTCCGCTGTAAGTG
>UELV01113403.1:7746-17971 GCA_900490015.1 Megastigmus stigmatizans | reverse complement strand
GCATAGTAGTGCTTGGCCGGTAGAGTGAGGGAGAGAGAGATAACGCGGCCACGTTGGCCAACGCGCTGACTCAGACCCTACTGAGAGTAGGCAGCGCCACGCCGACGGCCCCGAGCCAATCAGAAGGCCGGTAATTCGAGATTCATATCTCGCGCCGAAATAACAGGTGGCAGCCTTGACCTACGATAATCCAATCAAGGCCGGGAATCTAGGTCAAGGCTTATGTAATTAGAGCAGCACCTGCGCGACTGATAACCGGCCAATGACCTGCGGCCGCGCGCGCAAGCCGGAAGAGTGGAGAGGAAAGAAGAAGCGTCGAGGCGAAGAAGAAGCTTCGTCTCGCCCCATTTTGTCAAGGACCTTCCAGGACACCAGACATGCTCACGAGGACTTGACTGCCTTTAGACGCCATTCCATTTCCATCGCCACGTGCGATCCGCAGCAACAGCGATTTAGTTAGTTTTTGAGGAAGAGGAAGAGAGAAAGAGAGCAATAAGAGCGAGGACGAGGAGTTGTTGGACGGCATCAAAGTAAGTGGGTTTATTCTGGCCTGTTACGAACATTTGTTCGTCTGGCCCGCGCCATCAACCTCTCTCTCGCGTCGGTTAAGTGTCGCGACGGAACGCCGTATCAGAGAAAAGCAGTGCCGGTTGAGTGCAAGGGAAGCCGGGCGAGTAAAGTGGGAATCTTGTATTTTGTATTGAATATACGGAGTGTAACCAATTATAATTAATTCCCCGTGTATCTTTCTGCGTACACCCTTATGCCGCCGTTCCTTCCTTTTTGCATACCGTCATTGTGTTGTCCGGTTAGTGTGTAAATCGTTCGTTCAATAGCATCGGCGTCAGCGGTCGGACAGCGTGGGTTTCGATCGTATCTCCTCGGCGAATCTCCTCTGGGATAGGAGGCTCAGGAGCAGCTGGGAATGAGGTGAGTCGGGGACGGAAATTGCCAGGCGCCCAACACAGTCGAGAGATTAAATGGCAATTATCTAGCCCCCATAGGTAAATAGTGGCCCGTGCGTTAATTGTGATTTAGTGTAATTGCTTAATTGTAATCAGTAAAAACCCGTCACAAGTATATTAAGGTTTTTTAATAATGTAATTTATAAAATAATTTCCATGAAAATGCATTTAGAAAAGCATAAAATTTAATTTTTTCCCGCAATTAATTTGCCAAATTAAAGTGTATATTCCCACTAATAAGTGTTATAATATAAATTTGTACAATAGTTTAAAAGTGCCAATTTATAACTAATACAAAATTCACATTTTATAAATTTTTTTATAAACGTATCTATTTAAAATATGTATATTAAACTTGTTCTTCATCAAGATGCAACCGAGCAAGCGTTACCGAGCGAGGAATTTATTGCTAGTTTCTATATTAAATTAGTCTATACTTAAGTTTTATCGAAACAAGATTTTCTATTACGATTTTGAGTTCGACTAATGATGCTCTTTGCGCATGTTTGAGTAAAAAAATTAAGGACAATTACATTTATTTTTGAATTTATTTTGAAAAAAATGATATATTTCTTTTGGAATCATCTGACCATTCAAATTGAATTTCCGACCAAAAAAAAGTGTTTTATAGTCAAAATTATAGCACCATTAGAAAAACCAGGAAACAATCTATCAATATACATGTTTTTTTTTTCTGACACACTCAACGAAGGATTATGGGCGAGTTGAAGAGAGCACCTTTTATGCAAAAAATGCGCTGCGCGCGACCGCTGGCCAGTTTCTGGTGGACGCTCCCATATAAAGATTGTAGAATATATTTCTTGATAACTACGAAAAAATATATAATATATATTATATGTACATAAAACCTACACGAAGGACGAACATTAATAGAAGTGCCAGCAGTCGCGCTGGAATGCTATGGCGACGGAATGCTATTGCGACACCTCGGCGAGCTAGTTTGGAATATTTTTCTTTTTTAAATAGTAGGTAAAATTAACCACATTTACCTAAATTACACTTTTTACTGCTCACCGAAACCTATCACAGCAAAATTATTCAATTTATTTATTCTAATATATCTATCATAATACAAAATCATCTATCTTTACTATTTTGTAATCAAATTGATGTACTCTGTGTAGGATCAGGGGAACTGGAATTTGAAGAATTTTGTACGTTGGCTGCGAGATTTTTAGTAGAAGAAGATACTGAAGCTATGCAGCAAGAGCTTAGAGAAGCTTTTCGATTATATGACAAAGAAGGGAACGGCTATATAACAACAGATGTATTCCGAGATATTCTACATGAACTTGATGATAAGTTATCACCAGAAGAATTAGATTTGATGATAGAAGAAATTGATGCTGATGGATCTGGAACTCTCGATTTTGACGGTTTGCTTATTTAAATTTTTTGTTTTAATGCTTTATAATATTATAATTTATGCCGATGGGTCTTATCCATGCTAGATTTACTTGTATATTGATTTGATCACTTTTTTTAAATCAATGTGTAGATTGTGAATTCTCATGCCTGATTTTATTCTAGAAAGAGCCTGATTCATACTATTTCTTGTTACGTACATACTATTCTTTATGCAAGTAAATTTTTCATTCAAATATAATAAGTAGATAATAATTACTTAAATTTATCATTAAAAAGCTTCAACAAAATGACAGTAAACAGACTGTGCTTCTCCAGTGTTATAATCATTGTATTATATCTCGTATGTTGTCATAGGCTTGCCCATTTTAGACGCTACTAATAATTTCTGATTAAAAAGGATTAAAATTAACCTTATTCAAAATCATTCTCATCGCTTTTAATCGGTTTAATTCACACTTTATCGCACTTCCGATTTAAAGTAATTAATTATTATCCCGTTTAGTCATAATTCTAGCTGATAGTGGATTTTCGTATTAATATCATCAGCACAAAAAAAATGGTCTGCACTTTTGACCAGACTTAACTATCTTTATGTCTTTTGAAGTGCTGCATCCGAATCTGAAGTCGGTTTAGCAAAAACACTTTTAAAATGGTAAGTAAATCGACCTGGATTATGTGTGTTTCTCACAGATTTTGCGATAAATGCAAAAAATATCTGAAAATGGCAAAAAATCATATTAATGAGCGTGAGAAACTTTGAAAAAAAGTCTTTTGAGCGCTCTCATTTAAAAAGTTTGTAATAATTTAAAAAATCGTAATTTAGTAATTAAAATACGACAAAAAAATAGGTTGTTTAAAACGTATCGAGGTGATACAATTTTACCAAAGGGAATATTAGATGTAAATGTTCAGTATAAATCGAAAAGATGTATTTTAGAACTGTTTGTAATACCGGATGACAGCAAACCGATAATCGGGAAAAAATGGCTAAAGGAGTTTAATATTATAAATTTTGATAATAGTAATAGAAAAATGGCAATAAATTCTGTAACTGATAAAACTAAGAGCAATTATGAAGAGATAATAAAAGTTTACGATGAGGTGTTTTCTGAAAAACTAGGAACGTATAATAAAGCTAAATTTACGTTACATTTAAAAGAAGGCGCTACACCTGTGTATTGTAAGCCTCGCCCTGTGCCTTATGCTCTGAGGGACAAAATAGAGATTGAGCTAGAAAGATTGGTAAATTCGCGTGTGGTAGAGCCAGTCGAAAGCAGTGAATGGGGTACACCGGTAGTTCCAATCTTAAAATAAAATGGTCAAATTCGGTTGTGCGGTGATTACAAAATAACGGTAAATCCTCAACTTTGAATTGATAAACATCCTATCCCGCGAATATCTGATTTATTAACCAAATTGCACAAAGGTGAAGTTTATACTAAATTGGATATAGTTCACGCATACCAACAAGTTGAGCTTAACGAAAATTCTAGAGAATGTTTAACCCTAGCCACACACAAGGGTTTGTTCCGTCCAATAAGGTTAAAGGATAGCATTGCCTCAGCACCTGGTCTGTTTCAACGCGAGATGGAAAAATTACTAAGTGGTATAGACGAAGATACTATTTTCTTTGACGATATATTCATATCAGGAAAAACTATAGAGATACATGATAATAATTTAAGAAAAGTATTAAAAAGGTTTAAAGAGAGTGAATTAACTGTAAATAAAGAAAAGTGTGAATTTTCAAAAAAAGTATTACATTCTTAGGTTATGAAATTGATTCTAATGGATTACATGTTTCAAAAGATGAGATAAATGCGATTGTAAATATTATAAAACCAGAAAATGAAAAAGAATTAAAATCTTTTTTAGGTATGTTGAACTAATATGCAAAATTGTAAAAGGTTATGCGACTACAGTCAGTCCATTATACGAACTACTGCGTAAAAATGTAAAATGGGAATGAACAAAGGAGAGGGATGAAGCTTTTATGAACGCAAAGAAATTGTTGACTTCACCCAAAGTTTTAATGCATTATAGTTCAGAACTGCCATGTAAAGTCACGTGCGATGCTTCGTCCCGTCGATTGGGCGCGGTTTTATCTCATATACTACCGGATGGCAATGAACGACCAGTAACTTTTGCTTCACGTACATTAACAAAAACGGAGCGTAATTATTCGCAAATAGACCTACTGGTTTTAGCTTTGGTTTTTGGTGTAAGATATTTTCATCAATACGTATAGGGGCGTTCTTTTATTCTTGATACTGACCATAATCCTCTTATATATTTATGTTTGAACCAAAACGTGGCATACCACAGATGTCAGCTAGTCTGTTACAGAGGTGGGCTATTGTATTAGCAGGATATGAATTTAAAATATGTCACTTTAAAGGTCAGTGGTCACTGATAACGGACCAGCTGATACTCTGTCGAGAGTTATTATAGATGAGTTAAAAGAAAATGTTAGAGAAAATGAGAGTCTAAGTTATTCATCACTTAAATTACGTTATTGATGACGTTAAAGCTATAAATTACAATCAAATTATAAATGAAACTAGTAAAGATTTTCACAATGTTAAATGAATCTATCGATCATCATGGAATATATATATACTGCAAAATTTCCTGTACTGCTACTATTTTGCTCCTCGTCAGGCAGACTTGAGACTTATAAACTATTGCATCGTATGCGATCACAGATTTTACTATAACATCCTTCAAGAAAAATTAAAACTTTTTTGATTTTTCTTATACCATCACTCTCCTCACTCTACCCACGACTAGGTATGCATTTTATACGTAAGGCATGAACGAGCAACAGAGATAGATAAAGAAATCCCAAAAAGAAATAAATTTAATAATTACAATGGTCACTGCATCTATTTTGTATATAGTAGTATATGTAGATTGTGCTAAATTCGAGTTGCTGATACAACGAGCATGGCTATAGTGTATATTAGATTTAAATGCGCTTCAAGCATAAAATATGTTTGACATTCGTGAAAAATATTTTTGTCCAAAGTATAAAGGCCATGGACATGCTTATAGATGTGTCGTGTTTATTCCTTATATTCTGTTCCGTGTTCCGCATCTATAAAAAGATAGTTAATTTCAATATAAAATGCAATGGCTGCTTCTAGATATCTTATATGCGTATTATACGTAAAGATGCATGTAATTTTTCATTGTAA
This sequence comes from Megastigmus stigmatizans, assembly GCA_900490015.1. Classification (NCBI taxonomy): domain Eukaryota; kingdom Metazoa; phylum Arthropoda; class Insecta; order Hymenoptera; family Megastigmidae; genus Megastigmus; species Megastigmus stigmatizans. The sequence continues at coordinate 12,420 of UELV01113403.1, read as the reverse complement.
TTGACACTTTAACAGCTAGTTTGAGGTTACCACTCATATGTATAAATATTTACCTTTTTTTAATCAAACTACAATTTTAATCGTAGATTAATCGTGAGTCCGTGAGTTGGTGAGTGAATAAGTAGAGTGATGTTGGTGAGTGAATAAATAATAAAATGAGTTAAAAAACTGCATAAATTCATAAAAATTGAAAAAATTTTATGAATTTATGCAGTTTTTGAACTCATTTTAGTATTTAATCAAAAAAATTTAATTTATACAACTCTTCACACCATAGTGACATCAATTACAAACAATTTAAGGCCAATTACATCAAAATTGATCAATCCGTTGGACCTGTGGGCTACGCCAAAGCCAAATTTTTGAAACTAACATAAGATAAAAAGGGCATAGAGGCTTCTACGAAAGCTCATTCTGTTAGGAATCCAATATATTTTTAGAATATTATGTAGAAATGCTACTAATTATTATAATTTTTTGGTTTTAGGCGAATTAATATAAAAAAATTTATAGGTGTAAGCCCTCCTTAATAATAAAAATTCATATAATTAAATAAAGCTATTAAAATCGGTGTTTATGTGCAAGTGTCTCAGAGAGTGGATATATACTAAGGAAATAATACATTCATCATCTTAGTAAAGATTTTGGCTTAGCGAAAGTTTTGAGATATGTACGATCGGGCTGGCCCCATGAAATAGATGGGCAATTAAAAGCTTACAAAATTAGGCAATCTGAATTGACCGTTGAAAATAATTGGCTGATGTGGGGATATCGAATAATCATTCTGAAAATACTTAGAAATCCACCTGAAGGAATTGCATGATACCCATGTGGCTGTAGTAAAAATGAAGGCTTTAGCCGGATCCTATTTTTGGTCAATCGTGACATTGAAAGAATAACTAAACTTGTGAAAGGAGGGCGCCGGTAGCGGCCCATGGTCAAACTTGGCATGAATCCTATAAAAACGACATCAGCACAAAGAATCCTTAAACTCTGAAGTATTTGAAGAAAAAATGTCTTCTCTATGAAGTGGAAAATATAAAAAAAGTGTTTTTTTATAATTTTTAATACTAGATGTCGGATGAAATCTTGAGTTTTTCACTCATTTTAACAAAATTGACTTGAATTTTTTTTATATTTCCACGCATTTCCCCCGATTAAATTTTATTCCAATACTAATATTTTGATCAGCTCTAAAGAATAAAAAAATTTTGTACGTTTATCTAGGTTTATTTATTTTCTACGCATTCGTCGGCTTCCTCCTTTGTTTAAAAAATTCAACTAATCCACCAGAGTATAAAATGAAAAATATTACCACTGAAAGCACTATAAAAGCGCTAAAAGAATATTTCAGTGTATGGGGATTACCTTATGTTGTTGTTTCTGATAACAGTCCTGCGTTTGCGGCTGAGTATCTTGGAAGATTTTTAGAAAGAAATAATATTAAACATAGTAAAATTGCACCTTATCATCCGGCCTCCAATGGAACAGCTGAGAATGCAGTTCGTACATTTAAAGACATGTTTAGAAAGATAGTGTTAAGCGGAGTATCACCTCACGATGCATTATATAAATACTTATTTAGTTATAGGACTACTTCTCAGTGTACTACGCAATGTACACGCGCTGAATTACAAATCGATAGAAAATTGAGAACCAGATATGATGCAAGTAAACCTAATGTTAAAGAGACGGTTGATAAAAACCAAGAACGTCAAAAGTATTATTTTCATGGAAATCGTAAAGCTGGTTTTGCTAAATTCGATACGGTTATGGCTAAAAATTATAGTTAAAATTGTCTCTGTTTCTCGACTCTTCATCGTGGGCACACGAAGAACATGTGCTCAGCGTCGTCCCTGTAGTGTCCACAGTACCTGCAAGACGGGGTCGTTACCTTCTCCATCCGATGCAGGTAGTGTTGGAAGTACCCGTGTCCTGAGAGGAGCTGGGTTAAGTAAAACGTTACGTGGCCTACTCCCCTCTCCGTCCAGAGTCGTACGTCCTGCATTAGGCGTCTCGTCTACTTGTCTTTGTCACTGTTCGTCCAGCGGGTTTGCCAGTCTGCCAGTGTCTCTCTCCGTACATCTGTGGTGGCTCTAGCTCTCCCTTTCTCATTGCTTGTATCGTGGATCCTCTGTCGGTCTATAGCTAGAAGGTCTCCGAGGACAACCACGGCGATCACAAGTGCCGCCACCTCAGAGACAGTAGCATCGAGTTGGTCACCGACATGAAGAGTCTTCGTGTGTTCGGTTTCGGTCCTTTTGTGTTTGCCATGAGGCGGACGAGCGCTGCCGTTTTCGAGGCTGCACTCTCAGCGGTGCCCTTGATGTGCGGCCAGAAGGTCATCCTCGTATTCAAGCTTACCCAGAGATATTTGGTTTCCCCACCTGGACTCACGAGGGACCCACACACCATCATGGGAATTGTCGTGTCTATCTGTTTTCTCGTTAAGTACAGTAGTTCCGTTTTCTGTGTCGCTAACTGTAGTCCCCGTGCTTCCATCCATTCCTATACCCGTCGCTTCGTTCAGTCTCATCTGAGCCAGGCGTGTGTCGCTCGTCGCTATGACGATGACCAGGTCATCCCCATACGCGTCGAGGTACACCCTCGGCGGCATCGGTAGAACCATCACCTCGTTATATATCACGTTCCATATGTCGGTAGGGGGGGAAGGTAGGGGGGGGGGCAGCGGTATGGTGTCGAAAATGCCCGCACGATGTTCTCCCATCTCGTCGAGTTGAAGGCGTTTCGTACGTCGAGTGTTGCCATGAGCACCATTGGCCTATCGTTGTGGGGTCTAGTCTGTGCTCTGTCGAAAGAGTCGACTACCTTTCGTATCGCTCCTATCATCGACCGTCCTTTTCTGAACCCGTATTGTCTGTCACTCAGGCCTCCAGCACTGTGTACCGCTTGCTGTATACGGGCTCTAAGCAGTATTTTGAAGAGCTTGCCCATTGCGTTAAGCAGGCTCAACGGTCTGTAGGGTAACGGCGAGTTCTGATCCCCACCCTTTTTCTTTTTAATGACGATCAGCCGGGCCGTCTTCTATTCATTGCTGAAGACCCCTTCCATCAAGCACATGTTGTACAGCTTAAGGAGCGTCCCCGGGCGTCATTTTGCAAGTATCCCGAGGATCTCCGCTGGGACGCCGTCCGGACCCGGCGCCTTCCCACTCGCAAGTAGTGCCATAGCCAGGCTGAGTTCGTGTGCAGTGAACTCCGGTACCTCGTCGTTGTGGACCTCAACTCCCGTCCACACCTGTTCTGGGTGGGTCGGGTAGAGTCCATCGACTATTCTATCCATCGTTTGTTCGTCTCTGATAACGGGCGGCCCGTACCGATCCAGGTTGCGGGTGACGATCTTGTAGCCCGTTCCCCAGGGGTCCGAGTCCATCTCGTCGATCAATTTGGTCCAGCATTTCCGTTTATTGTCGTCCGTTTACTGTCGTATCATCTCTTGACTCTCGGTATAAGTCTGTCTGTCACGAACGTCAAGTCGGGAATGGATGATCCGAAACTAGGTCTTCTGTATGTCGTCGTCCGTCCTTCGTTTGTCACCGTTAGATCTAGCCTAGCGTCCATCTCCAACAGTAACCGTTCGCGTATGTTCGTCGTGTTCATGCCACACTCGATGGACCTGACGTTGACGTCGCCTGCGAGAATTATATCGCCGGTGATGACCCTTAACGCGTCCTCGAAAGCCATCGCCTTGCGCTCGAACTCCGCGGCATTACAGTTCGGGGTGAGATACCCGCTGATGTACATCACGTCAGTCACCCTCACCCATACGATCATTATGACTTCATCGTCCATCTTCTCGGCGTGCTGGGGCAGTAGGGCGTGCGCCGGACTGCTACCGTTCAGGTTGCCTTGGAGCATTGTCGTCATTTTTTCACGTGCGTCTTGTCCTCTGCCTGGACCTTGCCTCCATCAAAGCTGTCTTGAATGCGGGGCACTGAGCGGTGCCGGGAACGTGCGCCGCCCCTGCTTTCCTGTGCTGAACAGAGGAAGTAGGCGCATGCGCCCGTGCAAGCCGCGGCCCGATGCCTGGCCCGTCCACACTTCCAGCATCTGTTGTGTCTGTCCGGCCCGTTGCAGTCATTTCGGTAGTGTCCGTAACCGAGACACTTGTAGCATCTCGATACTGTCAGCCGGGTCTTTATGCGGCAGATGACAAACCCTGTGTGTATATGTTGCTTCTATAGGAGTCGTCTTGATGGCTTAACTCACAAATGGCCATGCTCTGCCCCCGGCTATTCAGGCCGAGGACCGAGATCTTTCCATCCGTGTTATGTTCTAGTACCGTACTCAGTCTGTCTCGTATTTCCAAGGTCTCCGTTATGTAGTCCAAGTCCAGGATCTCTAGGGTGACTTTTGGAGTCAAGTCTTTGACGACTCCCTGGTCTCCCAGAGTCTCCTGCAGGAGTCCGTTCAGTTCTTGTAGTAATTGTGAACATCCGTCCTCCCTGGTTCGTATCAACATTGCTCCGGCCTTTCTCTTTGTCACCCCCCTGACTTCAAGTTTTTTGTTGGGGTCCTGTGGTAGACGTCTCTTGGGAGCTCTCTCGCTCAGGCTCTCCTGTGTGAGAACCCCTCGGGTTACCCCCCGTACATGATGAGGCTCTCCTCATTCGCGGATTCCGGTCGGGCATATATATATATATATATATATATA
>UELV01113351.1:0-11217 GCA_900490015.1 Megastigmus stigmatizans | reverse complement strand
GCTCCAAATGTATGAAAATCCAGTGGGATCCTTCTGGATATCCGACACTACTTTATGCAGAATTATATGCATTTTTGCGTGAAGGCTTTTATCGATGTGCTCTTAAATAATGTAATTTATATTTTAGTTTAAAAGGACACAATTAAAAATTTTATTTTTAAAGGTCTAGCTAAATGTACTGTTGCGCCTATGATATATTGTATTGCATAGTTTTATACGTTTCTCACTTCCTATATTTTCTAATGTCTGTAGTACTTATTATTATTAGTTATAATTACGAAAGCAAAAAGCAAAAAAAATAATTTATAGAATTAAGGTTAAATTTGAGGTTAAATTAGAATTAAAAGATTTGTAATATAAATATGGGTAAATGACGTCTATGTAATGTTCTATTTCTTTTATGTAATTTTAGTTAGATTTTGATGATTTTGGTATGGGTATACATAAAGGCCGCTACCTGATACTATACTAGTAAAATACAGTGGCTTCGAGCAATATTAATATGCAGAATTGCAATTTGTCGGACTTCATTCATAATAGCTTAGTTATTATATATATATATTATTTGTACGATATAAATGTTATAAAATTAAATCTTAAATCAAGAAAGTAAAATTGAGAAACTAATATAGAAGTAACAATAGTGTTTTGGATAGCTTAAAGTCTCATCTTTAAAATCCATTGCCAGAATTGGTCTAGATATCGATTTTAAAAAAGTATCGCTTATCTTTCGAAAAGAGTGAATGATTTTTTTTTAAAACTATATTTTGAACTCGAAAGAGTCTGGCTGTGTAGTTACAACTACAAACAAATGTGCACATAACTTCTGCTCTTTAAAGTCTCGTTAGAATCTTTCGATTTCATTCATTAGAAGCAGAGATATATCAATTTAAGTGTTGGAAGTAATGTAAAATTCAGTAATTCTGAATTATATAGTATACGTAAATTTTTACTACTGATCTCATTATTTTATTAAGAAAGCTTTGATTTTAAGCTTTAATTTAATTTTTTAGTCGACTCTGTACGATTTTTTAAAACCAAGATATCGAAGGTTGAATATTTGATAATCTTAAAATACGAACCTGTAAATTCTCATGATGGTGCAAAGCGTAAAAATATCAATCGATATCTTAACTTAAAAAAAATCTTATAGTACTGACTAAAAAATGAAATTAATGCTTAAAGGGTAAGCTTTATAGAGAAAATATTTAGATTTATGGTAAAATTTTTTGTTAAATTGTATTGAAACGTATTTATCTTTATTAGTTTAGACTTTTAACCAATAATTAATAATAATATAGATTGTGGGAATTCATAAGGAGATGAGACTTTAATAAATAAAGAGAATTGAAATTTTGGATAAAAGTACATTTGAAATTCATGATAATTAAATCTACTTTCGATAAAATTTTTGGTATGTAAATATCTCAGGTGACTGAATTCCAACTACATTTTATTAGTAAAAAATTTTGTGCTGATTTATATCATAATATAACTATATTTCACATATATTTTATTATTATTTTTGGAGACTATCTTTTAAAAATTTTAACAAGCAATCCTTTATAGTATCAAAATATTTATTCGAATAACTAAAACTACTATTCCAGACGTATTTTTTTCCGTAGAATCCGATTCCGGTATTTATTTTGCAAAAGAACTTAATTTTGCAATTTTGCAAACTAATGACAAATTTGAATTCTGCGCATCAAAAAATACCTTAGTCAATATATGCTATACCCCTATTTTTATTCACCTTCGTATGGTCGTTAAAGGACTTATTCATATCGCAAAACTAATTATTTAATAATTTATTAATGTGGTTTAATAATTGAAACTACTATGTGGAATGTATTTTTTTCCGTAGAATCCGATTTTGTTATTAATTTTGTAAAAAAACTTAATTTTGCAATAATTTGTTTAAACAAATTGTTTAACAAATTAATTTTACAAAACTAATGGCAAATTCAGCGATGCCTGGAACTCCTTAAATCATATACTGTTTATCTGTACCGTTACCCAATTCCTTAGGCCTGGAAAAGGGCTAGAAGAAGTACTCAAAAAGAATGCTTTCTTTTTTAAAAAAAATAATACCACATATACAATTGTAATATGTTTAAAATAATGTTTATAAAATAATTTCTTTTTCGCGCTGAACTCGAATAGATTCCGCGTCCATGTGATTCCAGATTTATATGTGTCTTTATGAGCAAAATCAAAATTTTGGTTTGCTATCATTCCGAAGCGTAGTGGTTAAGGTTTATGCGTCGTATCCCAAAGATCGTCGGTTCGAATCCCAGTGTAAAAAAGGTTCGAATCCCAGTGTTTAATTTAATTGCGAAAAATTGTGAAGCGTGCGAGCATTAATATAAAAGCGATATAATATAATATTCAGTGTGTGTAAAATAAATAATCTGGACACGAAATGTTTCTGAAATATCCTTCATAAAACATTAAATTATCTTTCTCAAAACTTTAACCAAAACATTCCTGGAAGGTTCCCTGATAGGTCACTGCTATCTTTCAAGGAATGTTCATATGAGTAATTTGTCCCAGACATTCTGAACTTTCGCAGAGATTGCATGAAAGCTTCCTGGAAGGCTGCGAAACTTTCATACAAGCTTGTAGAAAGCTTTCAACAATCTTTCATGCTATGTGGACTATCCAGTGATAATAGGAGCAGATATTTTTGAAATTTTCAAAATTATTATGGATTATGGTAATCACACCTGGACATTTAAAGCCGGTGTTACTGATCGATATTGAGTAGATAAGGAATGCTTAGAAGATTTTCCTCTTCAAGCGGAATATGCGGGGATTTCTGAAATTACTACAGATTTAACCTGGATTTTAGAGGAATATTTTAATGCGCAATTGTCTCCGACAAAGGAAAACCTAGGGGTTACGAATGTTACTAGACATAAAATAAATGTGCAAGGACATTCTTCTATTAAGCATTGCTTTAGACGCATCTCACCTAAAATTCTCGAGGTGGTTCTGAAGGAGGTAGATAAATTACTTGCAGTCGGAATCATGGAGAAATTTAATAGCCCGTGGTCCCGTAGTCCAGTTATAATGGCTAAAGGCAATGGAAAGTATCGCATGTGTATGGATTTCCGCGATGTGAATGAGATTACGTATAAATATGTGTATCCTATTCTGTTGATTGATGGAATTTTAGATAAATTGAGGAATGCGCGATATATCTCGAAACTCGACTTAAGCCAAGCTTACCACCAGACTTTACTACATACCTCCTCCTATGGAGGAAAGTAGTAAGAAGTACACAGCATTTACAGTGCCTGGAAGGGGGATGTTCCAATACACCTGATAACCATATGGACTAAAAAATGCGCCAACAGTTTTTCAGCGAATAATGGATCAAGTCGTTGGACCAGAACAGGAACCTCATCATATTATGTTATCTCGATGATGTAATTATAGTTCCGGAAACCTTTGAGGATTACCTCAAATGGCTCGAGGTAGTAATAAAAAAGTGTTAATTCTGTTGCTCTTCCGTCGAGTATTTAGGATATTTAGTCTCGATGGATGGACTTCAGGCCAATCCAGAAAAAGTTGATCCAATTCTCAATTATCCAGTTCCGCAGATTATTAAGCAGCTAAGACGATTCCTTGGAATGGTCGGATGGTATGCCTGATTTCTCCGTAGTCTCTCGAATGATACAATTCCTTTCGTTAAGTTGTTAAGAAAATATATAAAATGGAATTAGGAGAAAGAAAAGTAGGCAGCATTTAATAAAATCAAAGTGTCTCTCACGAGTCTTCCGCTCCTTATTCGTCCTGATTTCAGTCTTCCTTTTGTATTGCGTACGGACGCTAGCGACTCTACCATAGGGGCAGTCCTCACTCAAGAGATTGATCGAGTTGAACATCCGATTGCGTTTGCAAATGGGATACTCACACCAGCGGAGAGAAAGTATACTGTTACAGAGAAAGAATGCTTGGCAGTTTTGTGGGCAATAAAAAAGTTGCGCCATTATCTCGAGGGCTATTCATTTACGGTAATCACAGATCAACCCTACGATTTTAAGATCATACACCGTAACGGTTAACCAAACGTATTGCCAGGTGCTCTTTCAAGAGCCTTTGAAAGTATTGTGGATTCAGTAGCGGCAATTCATCAAACTGAGGATAAATGGTATAAAGGGATGGTAGATAAAATCAATAAATTTCCTCACAAATTTCCAAATTGGAAAGTATCAGAGGATTTGCTGTATAAATACAAACCACATACATTACTAGATCCATTCATAACCGATATTCATCCCTGGAAATTGGTTCTTTCCAAAAAATTGAGGCCGCAAGTTATTTACAATGCACATGATACCCCACATAGTATGAAATATTTCTGAAATATTTCATGAAATTTTTTTTATATATTTTGGAAATATTTCCTGAAATATTTCATGAAAAATTTCAGTAATATTTCAGAAACATTTCATGTTAAGATTCGAACTGATCGAGAAATCTTTCGATCGAGAAATTAAAATATTTGTAAAATATTTTGTAAATCTTTTTTGATATATTGTATAAAAGTATAATATTTCAGAAACATTTCATGTACAGATTATTTATTTTACAATCACTAAATATTATATTATATTATAGAGTCGCTTTTATATTAATGTTCGCACGCTTCACAATTTTTCGCAATTAAATTAAACACTTAAAAAAAACTTATCTTACATTGGGATTCGAACCGGCGATCTTTGGGGTACGACGCATAAACCTTAACCACTACGCTACGGAACGCTAGCAACCCAAAATTTTGATTTTGTTCATAAAGAAAAATATAAGTCTGGAATCACATGGACGAGATGGCACAACCTTACGCGGAATCTATTCGAGTTCAGCGCGAAAAAGAGATTATTTATTATTTATTTATTATTATTCCGTGAAATATTTTGAGAATTCTTTCCGGAAGCTTTTTAAAATATTTCATGAAAGATTTTTTAGAAATATTTCATGCTATGTGGGACACCTTCAGCTGGATATTTAAGGATCGAAAAAATCTACAGGAGGCTAAAACAGACCGTGTTTTGACCGGGTATATACGGCGACATTACAAAATATGCACGATCTTGTCAGAAATGCCAGCAAAATAAGTTTTTCCAACAAGATCTGTTAGGCTTAATGTGGCAAACAATAATACAGGAACCATGGTAAGTCATTGAGCTAATTGTCTAGGGCCATATCCTCCAAGCTCATCTCGTTTTTCGTACATTTTAGTAATACAGGATCGAGTAAAGACAGGCAAGACTATTGTAAAAACCCACGAAGAATTAATTATCTTCCGATGAGGGTGTCCTCTATATTTCTTGTTCGATAATGGGAAAGAATTAGCGAATGCTATGGTGCGAAAAAGACTTGAGAATTACAGGGTAAAAATTACCACTACCGCACTACTGCACTACTGCAGTGAATCTCGCAGCAAATCTAAGGGGCATTACGCTTTTTAGATAAACCCGTTGCGTTTTAAATGCACCAATTAGTTACAGGGATTAATATTGAGTTATTCCTCGAACCTAATTCAGTGAGAGGCGAAAGATTTTCCCGCTGCCCATTGCGCGGTAGCGGGTAAAATAAAGCAGGTGCTGTCTGACCCATCCCTCCTTAATCCACTGGGACCAGTACTCGCTCTCGCAATGACAAATCCATTGCGTGCTCTGTCATTTTCAGAGTGAGGAAAGCCTACTTCTACTTTTCCGTTCAACTATTTCCCCATTTTACGGGAAATAGAAACGCCAACCAGGGGATGTGAACTGCGTCAGTGTGGCGAAGTAAAGAGGCCATTGCGCGACTCTTTATCTTCTCATAGACACCGACGTGATTAGGGAGGCCAACTGTTAATATAACCTATTAAAACTGTTTTTTCGGGATTCGTCGCTGGGTCCAGCACACGAATCTTTTACTTTTCCCTAAATCTCCTCGAGATTAAGCGTAAAGAAGAGAGAGAGAGAGAGAGAGAGAGAGAGAGAGAGAGAGAGAGAGAGAGAGAGAGAGAGTAACGGTAGTACGTTACAACTTATCGATTTGACTCTTTAATTTCTTATTTTCTGAATAACATCTGGCTTATCACGAGCTTCATGACGTTTCCCACTACTCTCATTTGCAAGCATGCGTGTATTCATTAGTTACGTATCAGAAATGTCTTCGTCACGTAATTTAGCGTTTTTCACTCGTTGTCGATAGACTCTTACAGCCTCGAGATTTTTTTTTCATTTAATAATTATTGATCTGGAGATTAAATTCGCAAAGTGTGACAATATACGTGGATCTGGTATGTGTGAATTAAAAAAAATAATAAAAGGTAAGAAACCAATTGTAAATGTTGAAAGATTTCTAGACGATACTCGTTTTCCATGGGCACTTGTATCTGCTCTTTATCCAGCAAAAAAAACTCCAATAGAATAACTTCATATCCAAATTATGAAGATGTGTTAAATCTTACTCTGACTAAATTTAAAAAATTAAATAATGTATCAATTAATGTTTTTGCTGACGATGAGTACTATGTCGATAAAAATATATTTATTTATCCTCTTAAATTAACAAAAAATTAAATTGATAATCGTTATATTAATTTATTTCTACAGTATGAAACTGGCGAGTCAGTTTTACTGGATAAAGAATTTTTCTCGTCTAGTAAGTAAACAAGTGACTCTGTCACACAAAAAATCTTATTTTTGTAACCATTGTATTCACGCTTTTTACATTGAAGAAAAATTAAAGTGATATCAGTCAATCTTCATATTATAAATGGCCCCACGTTGGGCGCCATTTATAATGTAGCGTTTTTGTATCGCGGGACTGGCTACTCTTATATTAATCCTAGAGCTCGTCCGTCTCGCCGACTCCGTTGCCCGCTGCTCACTCCCGATAAGGACAATGCTTAAATTCCTACCTTTGCTGAAGTTCTCGCTGTTGGCCGATTTCTCCTCGCCCGGGATGCTAAGGGAAAAGCAGACAGCGTGCAGGCAAAATAAAAAATAAGCGTGGCAAGGATTATGCGAGATGACAATGCTTTAATCTTATAATTATGTACAGGTGATTCTCCCGAATTTAACGTATCGCGATGCGCGATCGTAGGCCCGGCTACGAATGTCGTGAGGACGATTCGCGATAAACTCCAAGTAGATGAGTTCCCCAAATCTCGGTGTCCACGGCAAGGCTCCACCAGGTCTCGAACCACAAACACAATCACACACGTATCGAAATAAATTCTCGGTGATTAAATTTAAATAGTCTCGCGCACCGTATAATTTTTCTCCGATCCTCGTGGTTAATTTCTTTTTAAAAGCTTAATTGCTTTCGCAAGTTGAACCGGCGTTCTCAAGACGAAGCGGGAGAGTGAGCGCTCTCCGAATTTCGGCCCTGCCGATGACGCCGCTCGTTGTCAGTGACGGTCATTGCGCGGGCCGATACGACAGACGGACGTTTCGCAACCGTAGGCGTTGCGAGTGAGGAGGTATGATGGTTGTGGCGGGCTTTTCAATTAGGAGCTCTCCTCGCGGTGGATCAGGCCGCGGCCCCCTCGTCTCGTCTCCACTTACTCGGCGCTGGTGCGTTCCTACGCCGCTGTCCTCCGACCCACTCGGCTTCACGCCTCTGGATACCTGCCTCTGCGTGCTCGTTGACGGTGATGTCTTCTTCTTCGCTCTCCTTCGCTCCCTTCTCTCTTACGCGCGTTATTCTCTCACTCACACATTCATACTTACTTTTCTCTAGTTTCGCCTTGCCGTACCCTCTCGCTTCATATATTTAATAAAATTACTCTCTCATAACACCCCCCCCCCCTTAAAACCGACCCTGCAGTTTTTAATTTTCTTTTGATTTTTCAAATCAAAACAAATTTTAAAACGAAGGGGCGGAGGTTAACTTAATTCGATACATTAATTCAATAAATTAAGCACAGATAATAATTAAAAAAAACTATTTCAACATTAAACTTGTCTTTAGTACCGATTTTCATTTCCGAATTTTCTAAGTTTAATTACCAAAACCAAACTTATTTTAACTTAATTGTGTGTTTCGCTAATTTTGGGTATTGTTAGTGGGAAAGTGAAATTAAACGGCACTATGAGCCTTGATGTATGGGTATTTATTGCTTAACAATAATGGGGAGCGTTCTCGGGCTCTGCCTCTTGCTCGGCTTTTCCGTCCCGTCTCTGTCCTGTCTCTGTCTCGTCTTTGTCTTTTCTCGGGTGACGCAAGAGGCGGGCGCCGTCGTCCCAGTAGGTTTTCAACTCCCGACGCCACACCGAAGAACAGTTCGGGCAATCCCGCTTTGTGACGTCGGGGTGCCCACACTTGAAACAAAAACGCCGCCGTCCCGGTGGCATGCTACACTCCGAGAAACGGTGTCCCGCGCCACAGTTCCAGCACCCAAGCCCGCCGGGCAACTCAGTTCTCGGCTTTGTTTCGCCCCGGTTGGCCGGCGGAGCCGGCTGCTGGAACTTGACGCGCATTGACTCCGGTCTGAAATTGGTGGGCATCTCGGCAGGTACCTCTCCCTCAGTCTTTACAAATTTCAGATACTCGAGACGGTGCTCGAGAGGGATCTTCTTCAATCTGCCCGAGGGTGCCCACACGACTCGGGTCCTGTCCTTTTCTGTCCGGGTCTCGCGTGGATCAGTCCGTTTTGTTAGTTTTGTCTCTGTCGCTTTTTGTATTTTGTTACGTCTCGTCTGTCTCGTCGCTGGCCTTTCGTAGGGCTTTGGCGCGGGCTCGGGTAGTTGGGCCACCTTCCTGATCCGTAGGTCCATTGGCTCCACCTGGACTGGCGCTGGTGTTGAGGAGGGTGACCTTTCCGTTGATGGCGTGGTTTCTTCTGGGCCTTCCTCGCTTACGGGCGACAGTGGTGGTGATCGGGGGCGGGGCTTCCATTGGATCAAGCTGCTCTCGATCGACTGTGCCACTGTCACCCGCAGGCGGCGAAGTAGTTCTTGGCGGAGGACGTTGCGATACTGGCTCAACTGTAGGGGAAGGTGGAGGGTTCGATACAGGAATTTTAGACTTACTTGTTTTGTGCTTGAGATCCTTGGTGTGAACCTTGCCCACCTTCTTTCCGTCCAGTGTTTCTAGTATCGCGATAACCTTAGATCGCGTTTTCGCGATACGATAGGGCCCGTCAAATTTCTTGGCCAGTTTCGCAACTACAAAATTTATCGCGGAGGATAGGATTCCCCTTCTCCTCCAGACCAAATCCCCCTCTTTAAATATTACTTCGCGTCTCGATTTATTATAATATTTTGCCTGTCCCAAGCTAGCCTCGAATGTATTTCTCGTTACCAGATCATGTAAGGCGTTCAATCTGAGCATTCTGTTTTTCCATTGATCGGGAGTGAGTTTTTCCACCGGTACGGTTTCAGTTTCGGTATCGCGTAAAGAATACGTGTTTCTTGGTTCGCGACCAAAATTTAGTAAAGCTGGCGAAGCTTTTGTGGATTTTTGTACCGCGGTGTTTATCGCAAAACGCAATACGGCGAGATGTGCGTCCCACTCTCGATGGTCGGATTCTAAGTATGTTATGATCATTTGTTTAATCGTACGATTCGCTCGTTCTATCGGGTTCGCCTGTGCGTGATACGGTGGAACCGTTGTGTGTCGAATTTTAAATTCGTTAGCTAAACTTGTTAATAATTTATTTACGAACTCCGTACCGTTGTCCGTTAAAATTTATTTAGGCGTCCCGAATCTACATACTATTAAATCTAAAAACGCTTTTATAACGGTTTTTCCGGTCGCTTTACGTAATGGCATAATTTCTACCCATTTTGTGAATAAGTCTTGGAAGACTAACGCGTATACTGCTCCTGTTTTGCTCTTGGGGAGGGGGCCTATTATATCCATGGCTACTGTGCACCACGGACCTTCCACTGTTCGAACATTCATTAAACCTGCTGGTTTCGCTTGTTCGACTTTCACTTGCTGGCATAACTCGCATTCTTTTACGTATCGCACTGTATCCTTCCACATGCTTGGCCAATAATAATCTTTGGCCAGTCTGCGATATGTCTTATGAATGCCAAGGTGTCCCGCTTGCAGGTGGTTGAGGCATTCTTGGAGCGCCCTTTCCCTATAGGCTGATGGCAGCACTAGCTTCCACGCGTCCAAATCTTCCATTTCTAGCGACTCTAGAACTGGGTCTTCTCGGTGGAAATAAATTTGTCCGTTATGGACTCTCCAATCTTTGTACACTTTTGGGTGTGTTTCTACAGCTTCAGCTTTCTTTCTGTACCAGATGTCGGTTGTCTCGCTTATTACCGTTACCGCTTCCACTTCAGTCTCGAACATTCGGGAGAGTGCGTCGGGCACTTGGTGTAGTGCACCTTTCCGGTGTACTATCTCAAAATCGTATTGCGATACTTCCATTGCCCAACGAGCAACTCGGCCGACTGGGTTGTGTTGGCGATACATCCACTTTAAGCTATGATGGTCTGTTATCACGGTGAAGTGATAACCTTCTAAATATTCTCTATACTTCTGAATCGCCCACACGACCGCCAGACATTCCTTTTCGGTGACTGTATAGTTGGATTCGGCGCTGTTCAGCGTTCGACTCGCATACGCGATTACTCGCTCTTCGCCATCCTGGATCTGCGTGAGCACCGCTCCGAGACCATATGAACTCGCGTCGCATTGAAGAGTGAATGGTACCGCGAAGTCAGGGTAGGCCAGCATTGGAGCTGATGTTAACGCTTTTTTCAACGCTTGCATTGCTTTTTCTTGCTCTTCCTTCCACTCGTACCGCTTGCTTTTCTTAAGTAGTTTGTGCAGCGGGGCAGCAATGGTCGCGAAGTTATCCACGAAGTGCCGGTACCAAGAGGCCATTCCTAGGAAACGTCTTAGTTGTTTTAAATTTGTTGGAGACGGGTAGCTCTCGATCGCTTCGATCTTACCAGGATCGGCTCGCAGTCCGTATTTGTTGACTATGTAGCCAAGATATTTGACTTCATTGCATCCAAAAATCGACTTTTCCCGGTTGATGGTGAGTCCCGCGTCTCGTACTGCTATTAGCACTCTTCTTAGCCATGTTAGATGTTCTTCGAACGTATTTGAGACAATCACAATGTCGTCCAGGTATGAAAATGCGTAAGGTTGTAGTTCGGGTGTTATGACTCTGTCGATAATTCGCTGGAACGTTGCAGGTGCATTCGAAAGACCAAACGGCATTCTCGTGAACTGGAAGAGTCC
>UELV01113248.1:0-10489 GCA_900490015.1 Megastigmus stigmatizans | reverse complement strand
AATTTACCATTATAAATTTCCCACACTTTCTCCTCAATCATTTTATCAATAAATTCTCCCGGATAACTATTATTAATAAAAGTTTCTTTAACTAAATTTAAATTCTCTTTTCTAAAATCTTTATGTGATAATTTAACCGCTCTGTCAATGACACCCTTGATCGCACCTATCTTGTTTCCAAATTGGTGGTTAGAATTAAAATTTAAAAATCTACCTGACCTTGTATGTTTTCTATACCAATTTAATTTTACTCTATTATTATTGTCTTTAATGATTCTAATATCTCAAAAACTCTATTGATTATCTGACTCGACCTCTTTTGTAACATTAATTCTATCATGGACAGAATTAAACACACCCACCATTTCGTCCACAAAACATTCAGGTACAACTGCAAAACTATCATCAACATATCTTTTGAAAATAATTGGCTGAAAAATCAACTTAGACAAAGCAATACTTTCCAATTTTCCCATTACTAAATTCGCTATAACAGGTGACAAAGGTGATCCCATTGGACAACCATATCTTTGTTCATATAAACTATTATCAAAAGAAAAAACTGTGTTTTTAAAAACCAAATTAAGTGCTTTAATAAATTCATCTTCTGTCAAACTAGTATGTACTTTAATATTAGACCATTTATCCTGTATAATTTCATTCAGCAACTCTAAAGATATATTTGTAAACAAAGACACTACATCCAATGATACCATTCTACGATCATTCGGAATAACAATATCTTTCATTATATCATAGAAACTCCAACTATCTTTAATATAAGAATTTGTTTTACCCACAATCTTAAACAATATATTAGACAAAAATCTAGCAAGTCTGTATGTCGGAAAATTTATCGATGATATTATTATTTTATATGTCAACTGTTCTTTGTGAATCTTAGGAAGCCCATAACATTTAACTACAGTACCATTTTCACATTTTAAATATTTAAACATACTATCATTAATATAACCTTTTGTTTTCCAAAGCATCAATAATTCCTTTAATTTATCCTGTAGTCTATTATGTGGATTCCTAATTTTCACACAAGTGGTTTGGGTGGTGGTGGGCGATCAGATTGTCCTTTACTAATATATGTTTTTTCAGGATTAAATATAAGTTTATTTCAGATTCCGCGGGGGTGATTATAAACAAGGGCAATCTGATTGCCCATTAATATTGATTAGACTGTAAGACCAATAGAAAAATCTTTGTCAATTTATCGATGATTCCATCGCATACTGTGGGTGTCTTCCCGGCCGATCAGATTCCGCGGGTGTGGACGAAACCGACAACATTTGTTTTTAATACCGATAGTCGTACGAAACCCGGTATGCATTGAGTCAGCATTTACGTCGACGTGTCTGGACATCCTTTGTATTTTGATAGCTACGGTATACCGCCATTTATACCGGATCATATAAATCGCTTACGAAAAAATTGTAAACAATACCGATGGAATGCTACGCAATTGCAAAGTGAAACGTCTGACGTGTGCGGCCAATTTTGTATAATGTTCTTGCATTACATGAGTTCAGGGTTAGGCTTCCAGAAATTTCTCGACAATTTTTCCGCCGACTTGCAGAAAAACGATACGATAGCCAGAGCTCACGTTCAGTACAGGAATGCTGACATTGTCTTTACCGGGAGCGGGGGCTGCTTTGTCAACTGTTTGCAAAACTGCAGTTCTAAGATGTCATTGATATAGTCCTTGACCGGAGCTAGTTATCGTACATGCGCGCCACCATATCACCACCACCAATGCCTCATGCATAGCATATATAACCAGACCGACTGGCATTCGCTCCCAATCAGTCGACCAGTAGACACTCAAAGAAGATAGTCAGCCAGTGGGAAAGTTCTGAACGTCTACACCCAATATTTAATACCACGTACTATTTAAATAAGTCGTGTACAAAGAAGCTTGTGACTGGCCTACAGTATCAACCGATAGTATTTCTAAAAGGGTTAGACAGCTACGGTGTTCCATTTGTCGCCGACAATTGGAGTACGTTTAAGAACATCTTCCCAGATATCAACAAATATTTTGTTGGGCACGGCGACGATCTGCGAGATAATAAAGTTTATGGTCGATGGTGGACACTGAGATACACATTTTACCACACAGAAAGAGCTATAGAATTGGAGGATGATCGACGTCCACTCGCATCGAACGGTTCAGTGACTAAAAAACGTAGACGCAGTATTATTATCAAAAAAAGTAACATTTGACCTATTGGAGGAGGTTTCGAAGTGCGTAGAAAATTATTTAACGTACTTAGAATCTATTAAATAGAGTGCGCTTTTATTATTTGTAAATACGCTTGATTTTACTATCGATAAGTATCAATCGCTTCATAATGCACAGCTACAAATTTTCGAATCTCGTCATCTTAAGGAGGTTATAGATAATGTAAGTAGCGTAGACATTCAAACATTAAAAGAAAAATGTAGAAAAGATGTAGAAGGAAAGCAAAACCAAGAGAAGTATAAGGATGTAAGAATTTTATACGACGGCGAATTTGTAAATTTATTCTACGAAATGTTATTGTTACACCCGGAAAAGATTTTGGCTGTTGTAAATCTTAGATTAAGTAAAACATGCAAACTGTCGGTTTCGACGAATCTAAAAATGTTGTACATAAAATGTATGTGTGGAAGTATGCATATCGAGCTGCTCGGCGAGGTGAATGGGAGCAGCTTGCTCGCGATCATGAACGTTTTAAAATGCGTATCATGCATTTAAGTAGAATTATCGAACCTATACTTACCTGTAAATTGATAATGTATAATAAATGATGTTAACTTTTACATAGATTTGTTATATTTATAAAACAGCCTTTATCACTAACCAATCCCTTTTTTCCGTAACAAAAAAAATTGAAATAAGTTACTTTTTTCACTTTAAACATATAATTGCTCCTTTTTTCTAATAAATTTTTATTGATAATTAAATTAATATTATATTAAAACGTAAATATTTTTTTCTTATTTTGCTTGTCTTTGAGTTTTTGTAAATCTTGATTTTTTTAATTATAACTGTATATATTCTGAGAGAGAGAGATTACGTTTCACTCACTATGACGTGTACTTCCACCTCGACACCTCCAACAGTGGTGGGGGTTTGTTATGACGGGTCATATTGGGTCCATAACTACTATTATTATATTAAAACGTTTTCTTAGAAAATTGTTTACATACTGTGACACTTATTCTCACATTTTTGTTAAATGGTAGTACTTGGCAACGAACCTCTTACTTTTTTTTTATCTCATTGGAAGCTCCAGTTAAATGATCGGCTTTCACTAGTTTCATAAACAAAGCGTTAAAGTTTGAACTTTTTCCCTTGATCGAGTAGACGCATCAATATACTCAGGGAAAAGAACATTATATTCTTCACTACTGTCATTTCTTAATTCATCTGATATACCCATTGTCTCTTTTATATCATTTTCGTTAATAAAAATATTTATATTAGACTTATAGAAAGCCTTGAATTCTACACCCTCTTAAGGAGGTTGTAAAATAATTTTTAATTTTAATATAAATTAAATTAGTGCACCTGTTTCAAATTCAGCAGTGCTATCCCATGGGTTTTCTAAAGTCAAATCGATGGAAGGGACGATGGAACGAACTCATTGCAGCATAAGATTTTCAGGTACTCTTTCAAAGGTGGACCACTGCCCGGTGCCAACTGATACTGTTTGCAGTCAGAATCTTCTCTTCTGCATCTAAAATGGATATGATAGAAAATTACAAAAACGTGTTACAAATTGCGAATATATTATTGACGCTAGTCATTGCTGAACTGTAAAATTGTTATTTAAAATTCTTTAACATGATTGTTTGCCGGCAAGACAGTCATCCCTACTGAAAAAAAATCTTGTGAATAATTACTGGATTAATCGTGGGATTGATCAGAGGATTAATTACCGAATTAATCACACGATCAATTACGAGATTAATTAATCCTGTGGAAATGCTCGAAGTGGTTGTCTGGCACGTCAAAGGAGCTGAGCGCTGCACGGTTGTGCCTGCCAACCTCGGCGCGCTGACACGTCTCGCAGTTGCGGGCCCCAGTGGTAGGCGTCCTTTTTCACTCCTAGCCAAGTGAATTTTGCTGCCATTAACTTCGTCGTCGCTCAAGGGCTCGGGTGAGTTTGTGAGCAGCACGTTGAAGGCATCTCGTCGTAAGTCGCTCGGTAAGTACGGCTTGACTATGCCCTTGCTCGTAGAGCAGTAGACGACTGCTCCATCCACCGTCGGCTGCTGGAGCTCTAGCAGATTATTCTCCAGCAGGTGTGGAAGCTCTAGGTCCTGTTGCTGTGCGGCTTGTATGTCGGCTACCAGTAGCCTTGATGGCATGCCGATGATGCAGGATCGGGAGAGCGCACCCACCACTGCGTTTGACTCGTCTTTGATGTATTGCAGCCCAATGACAAATTGCAGCAAAAAGTCGAGCTGCCTCTACTGCCGTGGCGAAGCCTTGTGCGCAGGCTGTAGTTCAGCAAAGATGAGTGGCTTATGGACCGTCTCCAGGACGAAGTTGCGTCCCTCCAGGATGCGCCTGAAATGTTTAACTGCGGCAAAGGCCGCCAGCAGCTCCCTGTCGTAAGTACTATACCTCTGCTCGGCAGGGTTCAGCTCCCTCGAGAAGAAGGCAACTAGGAAGTCCGCTTCCAGGATGGCGTCTCGCACATTTGCGATGATGAAGGGCCAGTTGAACGCCCTCCTGAACCCCAGGTTAAGCGTTAATACGCGCTGACCATATGTGCGGATCGTCGACTAGTTGGCGGCTGCAGACTGAGCGGTTGCGTGACTGCAGTCCATGGGAGCCGCGAGACGACCGAACCGGAATCCACCAGAAACCGCATGCCTGAACGTTGTTCCTGAATGTGTAGGCGGTTTTCACAAAGCCGCCCGTACAGATGGCAGCGGGGTTAGTTTCCCGTACGATTGCTCGCAGTTGTAAGCTTCTGCGCCGAACTTACGGTGAAAGTAGTACGGTCCGCCCGTCACTGAGCTGCTGCGCTGTCGTGGATAGCCTCTGTTGTCGCTGCCGATGCGATCTCGTTTCTGATTGTCCGTGGAGGGCAGCGTGAGTTTGTCCAGCATCAGCCGATTTATAGAAACCAGGTGAGTCATGCTGGCGCGCAAGGTAGCCATGTCTGCGGCTGGCAGTTCGATGGCGTTGCTCGCTCTCGCCGGTGAAGGGCTGCGCCTGTGTGTGTACATATTTGTAGTTGAGCCACTTGACTGTGAGCAGTTCCTCGGAAACTTGACCTCCTGCGAGGGCGCGCATGTGCCGCAGCACTTGAGAGGGCTTGCGGTTTTCTGTGCCCGCTGTGGCTAGGAATTTCTGCAATTGCTGTTCTAGTGTCGGCGATACGAGCTATCACGTGTCCCTTGAGGTACTTTTACCGGCCTGCCTTTGGCACTTCGTGCAGCACGTCAAGAAGCGCTTGAACCGTGTCCCAATCGAGCGCGGCGAGCGCGATGTTATATCGCGGGGAGCCTGCGCGTACCTGATTTCCGCCGAAAGCCGCTTCTACTTAAATAAACCAGGTCTCGGGTGATGCCTTCCAGAAGGAAGGTAGCCGGCAAATGTGTACTAACTCCCCGCGTGATGCTTCCATCGCTGACTGCAACGAGTTGCTCGTCGGCAACTGCACGTGACCGGCGAGGTTTGCGACTGCGCTGCCACCTGCTGCATGTGGCACGAAGGGCTGCTGCATTTACTGTTCGTTATTAGCAGCCGTCTCTGAGTTCATGCTGCTTTTGCTGCCATCGTCTCCAAACAGCAAACGGCGTTGACTCAGATTCGTCTCACGCGGCCTAGCTCCTGCTAGTGGCAGGTGTGTGTGAAAACCTGCGTCCGGTGAGGCGACGATCCTGCGTGATAATAGCCGCGATCACGTCGGTGTCACCACTTGGGAGTTATAGAAGTCGCGGAAATTATTAATTAGGCACTTGGTTATCTGTCAATAACTATATTTATTGTCGCGTTTTAAATCTAAAATACAATGGCAGAAACTTTGGTTCTGTGTCGCGTGGCGCACATGCGTATGCATTCGACGCCATGTCGCGAGTGAGTGAGATAGCTGCGATGCTGCTATCCGTCGAGTCGTGGCGCTGTTGCAGCTGCTGCTTACTGCTTCGTTGCGCGGAAGCCTTTAGCGTTGACTGTTTCCTTTTATATATAAATAAATCGATATATTCGAAATTTTAAATTTTTAAATAACTCGATAATATTCGAAATTTTAAATTTTTAAATAACTCGATAATATTCGAAATTTTAAGAATTTTTTCTATTAACCGATCACTTATAAAAAACTATCTGTAAGAATAATGGCCCACGATAAATTGAACGAAAGCACGGCAAAATAAATTATTTTTTAACGCTTCTATCAAAAATATGTATATTCGTTGCAAACTATCGTGATAATTGTAATATAATTTTGTAAGAAAATAAAGTATAAATTTGTAAGAAAATTTAATCCCGCAACCGGGATATTAATGCTTAATGAATATTGTAAAAAACTCAAAAGTTATTAATAATTATTTTATAACAAAATTACATTATTAGGTATAAATTATAATAAGGTATAATTATTATAAATAGTAAATAAGAAAATCATTTACTTAAAATAACCTAAAGTAAATTAATGTTCAATATAAAAATTAATTCTGTTACAAAATATTAAAAACTTTTTAAAAAAACATATTCTTGATTGTAGAATTTTTTAACTTAAGGAGGTCGTCTACCTTCACGCCCAAATTTCGAGCCTATTTTTAACGATGGATTGCAAAAAAACTACACATGATATTGACACAAAACTTTTTTTATTTTATTAGTTAATTCTCAAACTTGGATATATAAAAACCAATCATTTTTTTTTTAATATTCTGCCCTTGACGCGTCCTAGAATGCACCACTGCCGGAGCGACGTAGTCAAACCGCTGGCAAGAGATTTCAGTCTCAGAAGCTTGAAACATAAAAACATTTATTTCTACTTAATGTTTACTACTCCAATTACAAGGTGACACAAGCTTTTTGGAATATTTGAAAATCTGTCAAAATGGTTGCTATTTAAAAAAAATGCATTTTCTTACTAAAATGTTTTTCGAGCTAAAAAGAACAGTAAAAATCAAAATTTTTCTTTTTCAAAAAAGCTCATGTCTACTTGTAGCGAGATGTTTTCTGAATTAGTAACAATTTACAGATTTCTAATATCTTTGTAATT
This sequence comes from Megastigmus stigmatizans, assembly GCA_900490015.1. Taxonomy (NCBI): domain Eukaryota; kingdom Metazoa; phylum Arthropoda; class Insecta; order Hymenoptera; family Megastigmidae; genus Megastigmus; species Megastigmus stigmatizans. The sequence goes on along the minus strand of UELV01113248.1, from coordinate 3,242 downwards.
TCGTCAAAATCGTGCCAGCCGTTTTAAAAAACACTACTTTTGGGAAAACGCGTTTAAGGATAAATGATGAACGTCAAAAGTCCGCGTGGGGCCGGGTTTGGGGCTCCATATCTCGTGAACCAGCATGCTTTCGATCAAATCCTGTATAGGGCTTGTTTCTAGTAATATCTAGATTAGAAATATACAAAAAAAAAAATCGATTTTTTCAAACCGCGGAGGTAGACGACCCCCTTAATCTAATTTTAAACGAATTAGCTTAGTGTCTTTTGCATGTGCCACTTTAAAATTTAATTTTACTTGTCGGCTTTATTAGAGTAACGGGGCTTTGATGGTTTTAACAAGTTTTGAGTAGTTCGATTCCCTTTGGAAGAAGGAGGTATAGCGTTGTGATATGTGCCGACTTGTATCAAAACATTTGACACAATATTGGTGGATTTGTGTGGCTTTATTTGCTGTATACAGCGCACGAATATTATTCCCCCACTCGCTTCTGTGTAGAGCTGCAGCAAGCGCAGTGTTTTGGAGACTCTATTTTATTTGGAATATGTGGCACTTGAGAAAATCTTCTTTCATCTAGAACTTTTGGTTTGTAAAAGTTAGAATTATGTTGCGCTGGTTTTCTGCCTCTTTCAGAAGAGACTGAAAAGCCACTGAGTTCTCTAACAATATCCAATAGAAAATCATTCAAAGTCACTTCTATAGCTGAATTGTTTTGCTTGTAAATAAGGAATGAGTTCACCACTGTCATGTCAATGCCAGAATATTCGATGCCACCACTTTTTACATTTGCGATCGATCTCATGTGTAGATTTCTACTGGTCTGCTTTGTCTACACAACCCATGTAATTGTTGTAGTCTCGAACAACTTGTGGACAGCTTAGTGAAATGATGGTACCATATTTCTGGTGTCTACATACAGTGATACTGATGCAAGGATCATGAAAAATTAGACAAAAATGAATAGGTTTATTGTCTCTCCATTTTACTCAAGTAATACCTTTGTATGAGAGAGTTTCCAGTAAGGGCTTTACTTTGTGGAGCTTATCGTAAGCAGGTTCATCACTTCTTGGCATTGCAGAGTTATCGTTCAAATGCATATTATTAAATGTATAGTATTCAACTGAACGTTTGAAGACGAATAGTCTCGGATAGAGGGTAATTTCACTCGTCCTCACTCCCATCATGATATTTATACCAAAAAATGTTATTATTTCTTCTTTACTTGTATATATTTTGATAAGAACTCCGTGATTATTACCCATACAAATTAGTTTGGTCTACGATTCTATCAATGAAATTTTCAAAAAATAGACAGAGAAAAATTTCTGAAGGTGAATGAATATTGGAAGGAAGTTTAAGGCCGTAATCTTCAGAAAAATTCTTGTCATCAAATCGTCTTATTTTTATCCCCAATGCCATCTAGGGCAGCTAATCTTGCACCTAAGGGAGTTTCGTCATTATTTTCATATTAAAGAGAGCTTCTATTTACATTAGGTTAATTATGTTCAGTTGAAAAATTTGTTTGTTCGAGTAAGCCATCATCTAGGTTTTCACCAATATCTCGTAGACTATTTTCAAAATCACTGTCATTTTCATATTTACCGTCTCCACTTTCATTACTACTTGGGATTTCAGAAAAATCCATTTTGTCTTTTTATATTATGTAATATATTATATGTATATTGTACATACACCTATTTACACTATATTATGCATCAGTAATTTATTGTACAGTACAGAATGAAATCAAAATAATTCTAAAATTAAGTAACGAATACTCAGCCACTTCGCTTTTGTATAAGAAGTATCACTAATAAATGTTATTCCGAGAACGAATTTCTTGCCGTGGTATACTTACTTTTACAAATTTTAGTTCGCCACCTTATTTTGGAACGCAATCCAATAAATATTGATCGCTGTAGTTATTACAATGAGATGACTTTCAAAACTGTAGTATTAGAAAAAAGTTTTAGTATGTCGAATCTAGAATTTTTAGAAAAAAAAAACAATATTTTTTCACAACTGTAGCCGCCACACTAGATGCGTTATATTGAGTTTTGAGAATCAGATAGCACTAATATTGAATAGCATGAAAAATAAATGTGCTATAAAACATATAAATTTTATGAGTGTTAGTACTGGTACAAAGAAACTGTAATTTTTTTATTATTATTATAGCTGCCATATTGGATCCACCGTATTGAATTACACAAAGCCTTTATATTGAATAGCATGCAAAGTAACTGAAATATACAGACAATTTTTTTTCAGAAGTAAATGCTTATACATTGAAAGAAGAATCATTTTATTATAGTTTGTAACGGGGTTCTGGCGGGTTATCCGCGCGACGGCCAGGGCGACTTGCCCCGGCGGGATGATGCGCTGCTGCTGTTCAGCAGCTGATGTCCCCCGATGCGGCGGGAGGTGCGAGCGGACGTTAGCCGCTGGTGCAATCGCACCTCCGTGTAACGCCGGTCCCCGTTATCAACGTCGAGAGGTTTTCCTCTCGGCTTTTCTTATATGAGAGACAACTGCTCTCGCTGTCTCTCTCGTGTGTATTTTTCACCTGTAAAAGGGATCGCGAAAACGCGAACCCGGGTGGCTTCTCTCGCTTTCGCTGCTGGCCAGCTCGCCACGATCGGCGAGGGCGGTATTCGCTCGGGCGGGGAAAAGGGAAAGAGAGTGAGGTCTCGAAATGACACTCACTCAGTTAAATTCAAAGAAATAAATAAAATATATTCTAATAAATAACGTGGCTCTGATACACTCCAATCGAATATAGAAGTAATTAAAAATATAAAATCGAATACAAATTCCAATTCTACGAACGGGTCGAGTTTGCTTGCGCTCACGTGATTCTCGGGAGCTGCCGCGAGTTTCGACTCGCGGCTTACACGCTCCGACGCCGCTTTTCCGACAGGTTACTCTTCGACGAGTAACCTGGTGCGATCGCGTCACCGTCGGCCAGTGTGCGTCCACACTGGCTTTTACGACGGCCTAGTCGTCCGCGAGAAAATAAAGACGCACTTACTTCTACAGTCCGAGTCACGGAGCTGGAAGCTTTCTCTCTCTCTCTCTCTCTCTCTCTCTCTCTCTCTCTCTCAGTGTGCTGATGGCTGTGGAGAGCAGGAGCGGACCGAGTGTTGCGAGATTATAATTAATGGTATAATAGGGGATGATATTTCTAGTTTGAATAATGATGTTTACGCTGTGCTCGGTACGGTTCTGCCTTCACTGGATAA
>UELV01113136.1:0-17652 GCA_900490015.1 Megastigmus stigmatizans | reverse complement strand
GAGAGAGAGAGAGAGAGAGAGAGAGAGAGAGAGAGAGAGAGAGAGAGAGAGAGAGAGAGAGAGACAGAAGTGAAACATACTGATATATCGAATCACTAAAACCTCAAAAGAACAATCACATTATCCAGCAGCGCACTTCATCTATAGTGCAGCATGTTATCATGCTGCAAAAGAAGCTGCAGAATTAGAAGACTCAAGCACACATCGCACATACGACACTGTTATACGCGCACACACTCTTCATTTAAAGGGGGATCGGCTCAGCTTGCATGCATTAAATATAGAAAAGAGCAGGAAGGGAGGAGGGGATGGGTGTAAGCTAAGTAAGTAACAAAGCGAGAGAGTCGATGTGTCGCAGGAAAGCGCTATAGAGAGAGAGAGAAAGAGAGTCGTCTCGACGCGGCAGAGGGGAGGAGCAGACGTTAGGAAGTCGGAAGCGCTCTGCTCCAGACTCGTGCAGTTAAGTTAGTCGCCCGTCAGCCTCCGACTATATACAAGCTTATTGCCCTCGACCATACTTATCCGAAACGATCGACTATTAGCCAAGACGTGGCTCTAAGTGATTTCACATTGTATATTTACATGTACATGCATCGCAACGACTCGGTTTTTCCTACACACATTACACGAGACTAAGGAAAAATCGGTTTGGCTGCTTCGGTAGCCAGGCCATTAGACGATATAGACCGGCCACCTTCGGTCTCCGGCTGCCCCCCCCCCCCTTGAGACTGTGCAGTTAACGCGCGCAGCACTTACCAACCCAAATCTTCTGTTAAATTGCAAAACAAGTTCCATTTTCGCAGCAGACTTGCGGCTCCTTGTAAGACTACTTGGTGCAATAAACTTTGAAGGATCGCAGCTGCGAACCTTGGGTGGATCGTCCGTTATAATACATATATATATACGTAGAGAAAACTTCCAAATAGAGGCCCGTCTTTGCAGGGGTGAAGAAGAAGAGGCCGGAAAATTATACACAGTGAACGCCCCGGTATATTTACGGGGGTCTTTGGCGCGCCATAAGGCCAGAGAGGTGGGGAGCTGGGAAGGGAGAGTGCGAGAGAGAGAGAGAGAGAGAGAGAGAGAGAGAACAGCCACGCGACCAAAAAGCAGTGGGGGAGTGTATAGCGTAGCGTCGTTGTGGCTCTACCGAGCGCTCCTCTCAGTCGTGAAATCATTCCAGTGGCATCTCAGCTGGCGCGCAGTCCCCCCTACCGCGTCTACACCGTATACACGCGTAGAAATGTGCTGAAGGATATATACATATATATATATATATAGTTTCGAGAGGAAATTTGTGTTTTTCGCGGTTATTAATTGATAAGAGTTGGTGAAAATGAGTGCGTTCAAGAGGTACCAGAGCAAAGTCTTCTGGGGACAGATGGAGTCCCGCGATCACGGCGGACCGGCATTTTACGAGTTTCCCGAGGTGGTGCAGCAGGAGAGTCGCGAGGGGATGCAGGAACCGGAGGAGCTGATGTCGATCTCCGCCGAGGAGCATCTCGATAGTATCCAGGAGAGCGACGCTACAGATCCGGAGAACACAACTGTCATTCGCATCGATTTGCACGCATCAGCTACGAGTCACATGTAAGTGCAAAGCGTGAATTTTCTGTGGGTACCTATACCTGCCTACTGTGAGCCGCTCAAGGGTTCCTTATTCGCTTGCGCGCGCACACATTTTATACCTGAAGTGCTTTTAGCAGACTTTGGTAGTCTTGTCAGAAATAATCGTGGTTTGTTAGTTGATAGAAATTGACTTTCATCGATACCTGTGTGTTGAACTGTAATTGCGAGCGATGCATATATTATATGTAGTGAAAGTTGATATCGATACATGTTGGCACGATAAAACTGTGATTTTGTCGTATATGTGTCACCGATGCGGTAAAATCGGTAGGCGATCAAATCGTGCTCCGTTAAACACGTGCATCGTCTATATCTAATACTATCAGTTATTTGATATTGTTCATACTATATCTGAATTTGGTATAGCTTGTAAAACAGTTTATATTATTGGCATCGATGTGATAAAAGTAGAAAGGGAAAATGTATGCAATATATTTTAGTGATTATGTGTGTCTTTTCTCGACTTATTTGATTCTGAAAATTTTGCACAACTATCGCGTTAATTTTTGTTGATTTCTTCATTTTATCAAAGATATTCGATGCATTCTATATTTCATTGATATATAAGTTGATATAGCAAGAGCACAGTTCTATGACCGTGAGTGAATCATTTAACATAAGTTATAACTGCTCGGACAAAACAAACTATATGTACTCTATAATTATCGTATATCCTGCAAACAAATGACTTATGTTATCAAGATCTAAAAAGTTGAAATACTCTCACTCTATTCTTCTTGTTTTTTAACGCATTCATGAGTCACCAGTTGATTACTTGTCTAATTGAATCTTCCAGCGTGTGCCCGAAACTATGTTAAATGCTATACATTGTTTATTTAATGAGTAATCGCGGTTCACACAAGACGTTAAAATTACTTTTTAATCTGTCAATTTAGACGTCCGAAATTCTAGATTTCATTCTCTATCTGTAAACTCATTCCGCTAGAAATAATATTCAACCTTCAAATATAGTGTCATTCAAAATTATTTATTATTGAAACAATTACTTGTGCGCTAGGTACAACAAATCCTTACAGTTTTGAAATATCGAATGAATTTTTCATTGAAAGCAATAGGAATAATGCCCGGAAATTCTGTAAATTGTCTTTTCCTAACTAACTAACGAGACGATAATTTTCAAATTTCCACCGTCAACAAAACCAAAGTCAACAAAATCGCACGAACCAAACTAAATCACATTCGATAATAAATTACACCGGAAAATCTCAGTTATATACGCAAAGTCAATAACATTCATCTTGAACGATCGCGATAAATTGAACATCCACGAAGAAATGAATCTACCAAGCTCTAATCCATCGGCTTTCCTTCCTTTTCAGCGAGTCGCATCCGGAGCACGAAGCTGCGGTAGCGATGGAGGCGTTAGCCGAGCGGTCGTTCAGTCCGGTGAGTCGAGGCCAGCGCAGCCAAGACTCGGGTTTCTCGGACTCCGGCAGATCCGACAGCTCGGGCGAGATCGGAGCCGCTGCCCTGCACTCACCCCGACGCAGACGTCGTCGTCGCAGCAGCAGGCGCCGATCGCAGCCGAGACTGCAAGCGTGTCTCGTTGACGGACCGGCGCACACCTCGACGCCCAAGAAGGACTCGAGGCTCCTCGCCAACAGGCTACAGAAGCAGGAGGCCGAACTACTTTCCAGACAGCTCGACTTCAGCCTCGACGGGTGAGTTTATTTCTATTTTATACATACTTATACATATGCGAGCTTCGACGTCGGTTGCCTGCAGCTGCAGCTCGGTTCGAATTGAGTATGCGATTGCTAAGGCTGCGGGAACAGGGATGATGCGAGTTGACTCGTTCGAATTAATGCTGCAGTTTGTGGTTAAACATTGCGATGCGGGACACTTAATCGAAATAGGATCAGCTGGTGCGAGTCGACGAAAGAAATGTTACGGACACGCGCGAAATTTTAAACTGCCATGTGCAGCTAAGGAAATTGGACCGTTATCGATACCTCTATTGTACAGTTATGCATTAACTTATACAGACGCGATGAACCAAATTTTTTAAACCTATATAAATCATTAAGAAATATTACTTGTGTCGACTGTACTCTACTATAAACTGACAAAGATTTTTCTATTGGTCTTACAGACTTACAGTTAATATTGATTAGACTAAGACTAATAGAAAAATCTTTGTCAGTCTATATAAATCACACGAATCCGATCATAATTAAAGCCTCGTTGTTACAGAAACATTGATATAAAAACGAAACTAAACGCAATTTCTATTATCGTTCGTTTTACACTTATAGATAACCATTAACCGATTCTCCGTGCCACCATGAATGGACAAAAGCAGGCACTTGGCAATAAAAGTGCACTATCGGACCTCGGTAAAAAAAAAGAGTATCAACGTGTTTGCTCAGATAATAATCCCTGCGTGCGATACGTTATGATAAAAAAAAAGGCAAAACAGGAGACAAGCATCTCTCACATAGGGCCCCGAGTTTTACGAAAAAAAGAAATAGGCTGTATAATATAAGGTACGAGGTGAAATTGTTTGCTCGAGGATACAATCTTGCGCTTGGCAGATAAGCTCGACGCCGCAGCGGTGCAAGGTGCCAAGGCAATATGACGTCGCTTGCTACAATAGCCTGGCATATATATATATATATATATATATAGAAGCTCTCACTAATTCAAAGCCGGCGATTAGCGCGCTCGAATGGCATATGTACATGTATATGTAGTCTTAGCGTTGTTATAAGGTCCTCGATATAAAAAATGTGTATGCATGAGAGAGAGAGAGAGAGGGTTCTCGCGTTACGACTGTCCTCGCGACTGTCATGCAGTCGAGGAATGCGCGCCGTAAGATTTTTAGCGTGCGCCTCTTTTCGCGTTGTAATACTCTTCGTATTTCTTTTTAATAAACATCCATGATGATTCATGCGATCGCTTCAGAGAGGAAGCTGTCGATCTGATCCTTTTTGTTTCTCTTATTGAGATGTTACTTTGTATAGCTTCCTTAGCTTTCCCAACGAATCGAGTACGATCTCGATTCGAATTGTTGTTTGCATTCTTGAGACCTATACTCGAGAGATGGGGTTTGCTTTTGATAAGAGTGCGAGTGTCGCTTCAATAGAGAATCATATAGTGATAAGGAGAATCAATCTCGTTCATTCTGGCGCAACGAAACTCTCATCACTGTTTCGTTCGTGTTAGGTATCGTACTTTATGGTATTTTATGCGTGAGGCCTAGTTTAATGTTATTGTTATGAAAATGAAAACGTATTGTAGATAGGTTAATAAGTGTTTACCGAGAAATATAATCTAGAGTTGAATGACATAAGAGAAGTCACTGCTTCGTGTCGCTTCATACTTCTCTGATTGCAGTAGAATATGATTTATAAATCGCGGCCAAACCTCTTCACATCTCTATATATGTATATAAGTTTCCATTCATGCGCTTTCCCAAGCCCCCTTGGAATCGGAATCTAAACTAATTTTCAATCTAAATTCAAAACGCATTCGGAGGCAAATATTGTCTGCCTCGCGCGAACGGAAAAGGACAACAAACTATATATAATGGCCTAAAAATAGAGCGTCTCTTCATCGACAACAGATTTCTTATCCAGTGCAGCGCGCCTTTACCAAAGGGCGACGGTATGACATGTTGTGTGGAAAAAAAAGTGAAATGACTGTCCCATTCAATCGGATGTATTTTACTGATATCATATGTATTGTTGGGTACGTCTGACGCTTCGTATGCCGCAACGAAATAGTTTAATAATATCGCATTAAAAATCTTAGAGAAGAGCTTTTTTCTAAATGCGTGAAACACTTGATAAATTTTAAATCGAAAAAATTAGTTAACTTGCCTATAAGTAAGTAGTTATGCAACATATAGGTGATTCAACGTCGTTCAGAAAAATTCATGAATTCAAAGAAATAGCTTCGATTCAACTACGTTAATCGACAAGGTAATATGCAATCGGTTACTAATTAGAGTACTAATTTTATCAGATGACATCAGTCGAACGATAGAAATCTCATCTTCAACTGCATGAAAAAATGCATAATCTTTCCATAAAACACAATACCTATTAATTTTCAATTTCCATACCGATATAAATACGCTGCACTAAAAAGAGTCAGGCCGATCGTAAAAAAGAAACCAAGCATATTCGTCAGCGTAGAGTCACATTCGACAAATCGTATATTCAAACAAAACCTCTGACCGTAAAAACGCTCTAAAAAAAAATAACGCGAGAAAAAAAATTCACAGTCTCTACGGCAGCGATTACGCATCCATCCGCGTTGTATACATACACACACGCGCACACAATACACGCAATCCATTCACGCAGTGAGTCCGCGAGTGATACGTGAGTCAATGCAGACTCATCGGGTCCGCCGCGGCGTGTGACTCGCGCCGCGAATACTCATGAGAAAAGAGACCGAGAGAGCCGCTGCGCGAATAATGTACAGGCCTGTACGACGGCGACGGCGGCCAGCGAACGAGCAAGGAATTTCACCTAAGTATTGGCCATTCAGCGTGCGCAGGTGTGTGTTATAGCGAAGTCGAAAACTTGAGAGCGAGAGAATGAGCGGCAGGAGGGGGAGAAGACGCGGAGATAAGCGCGAACGCGGATTAGTCACTTGTAAATCGCTGCGGTCGATTACATGTGCCTAGAGGAAACTCGTGTGCACCGTGAGAGATCTTGATTTCATGCGTTGAGTATAAAAGCTGCAATCTCGGCAGCTTTAGACTCTAGGATCAATTATACCGTCGTGTATATAACTAGTTTGGATTTCTCGTGGACAGATTTTTTCGTATCTTTTTTGTTGAAATATTCCTTCTTTGCCTGATTTGGAACGAAGAAATGAAAAGGGGAGTCCAAGACTTTTTGTACGACCCTTATTGCAATGAAAATCAATTTTGCAATAAAATACCTCAGGCGAGATGCGATGAAAATCCAAATAAAAAATAATAAAAGATATTTTTCTATAACGTATAATTTATTACGTCTTATGTGGTTTACAAGACATATTTTCTTCATAGAATCAGATTTTTACACTCGGTCTCTCATACATCCATACCTAATATCTTTCAAACTCGAATCTAATCTTCACCCTGTATATACACGCTACACAAGTAGCCACAAAATTATCAATTCTCAAACACCTTCGACTATCGATACACGCATCAGTGTATTATCGGGGGAAAGAAAAAAAGAAAGTAAAATAGTATAGCTGCACAGCGATGCGGAGTGAATAAGAGCGCTGACGTGGAAAAGCGGATGTTTTTCCCTTCCGATAATCAGCCGCCGGTGCGGGAGCTAGTCTACGTTAATGTAAATGCGCGTTGCACTCGGCCAAGTAGTAGCGCTGTACCTAAGCCGAGGCTAAAGTAGTTAAGGTCGCACCTCGCGATGAGAAGGACGCGCAAGCGGCGCCTCGCGATCATGACTCGCCACCGATACTCTTTCCCGTAATTATAAACTCAGCTTCTTTTTTTTTTCTTTTTTTTTTAAACCAGCTCTTTCTATTTCCTTTTATTTGCACGATTGGCACGATATGGTGTTTTATAAATAAAGGGAATGATCTTTTTGAGCTGCGAGACACGTAGCGAATTTGAATTTCTATTTATAAAAGCCTTGATTTCCTAGTGCGAGTTTCTCTATACCACGAAGAAACGTCACCTGCCGAGTGCATTTTATCGAGAGAAAAGGAAATAATCCGATAACCTTCGATCGTGTCTCCGTAACAGCTTTTTTCTTCCTCTTCTTCACTGCTAAATGCATATGTGTCGAGAAAAAAAGCATCCTTTTTTCCTCTCGAATTAAATGTTGCAGAGCGAAATTCCGCTCGCCTATATATGAGTTACTGCGAGTAAACAGTTTATTGAGTTTGCGCAGCTAATACGCAATACATTCGTAAAACGCGAATAAATAATTTATTCAAGTGAGTCAAATTTATGCAACACTCGGTCGGTTCAATGAAGAAACACGCAGTTCCTGATCAGTTCATCATAAAAATTCTTATGTTAATTTTTTGCATCGAAATTGGTTCCGATATTCACAACAAGCTGTACCTCATTATAATATTTGGCATTTATAAACAATTTAAAATTAATAATTAACTATAGTCTCGGTGAAAAAAATTTTACTCCGACAGCTTGCTGAGAAATACGAAATCAACCCTTACAATTAAGCTCAAATAATTCACTTATAATATAAAATACGAAATAAAAGGGCCTTTTCAAAAATTTGCCAACAGACCAGCAGCAGCAGCAGTAGAAAAGGAAATAAACGTCTCGCACAACACGGAAGAAACCCTCGGCGACTTTCTATACGCGAGCGAACCCCCAGAGGAAGAACAGTCATCCGCTGAAATCAGTCGTCAGCCACAGCAGTTGCAGCAGCAGCAGCAACAGCAACGGTATCAGCAAACAGAGTCTCTGGATGTGCGAGCACCGGTGAAAGCTTGGCTTGAGGAGATCAGCTGGGACGTGGAGGACGAGTGCATGGCGACTCTGCAGAGCAAGTCGATACCCCGCAGGAAGTACGTGGACGATGAGCCCGAGAGCAGAGATCTCAGGTTGTTGACAGCCTCGGCTACCACTGCTGCCAAGAAGATCATCGACGCTGCCGATCGGTTTGACAAGCGGTACCAGCAAGTTGTCGAGTGAGTATTTTTCACTTTTTCCTATACTCTCAACTATACCTATGTTTACTAAAGAATTTGAGATTAATATTGTATGGTACTTTTTTAATCTATATATATGAGCTTTATACTCACTTTATTTGGAATGATAATAAAAATTAGCTTGCGGTATAGGTAGTTGTACCTGCAGCTAGCTAATTCGAATTATATAATGTCTCACTTTGTAAGCAATCGGTTGGAATTTAAGTATTTTGTGGAATTTGCTAATTTTTCAAGGCCAAACTAGTCTTTGGAGTAGAAGTAATAAAATATTGTCGTCATAAAGTAAAGTAAACATATTTCCAGTAATAACATACGCTCTTATATAACACTTGTCGAGTGTTTCAAACAAACTCAATGCATTTTGTCATACTAAATACAATAATACATAAAAGAAAATATTTAACGCATGCCATTTTATTTTGTCAAATTTCTAGCTCGATCGGCAATTCGAACAACAGGAAATCGGAACGAGACTTGTTGCACAAGATCGAAAGGGAGGCGAGCGAAATTCTCGTGAAGCTCGGATCCTCACCGCCCCGACGAATCAAGCATCAAGAGAACCAACGAAACGTCGCGGTACAGTTGGGACGATTGAAGAACAACGTTGACCGGGCGTTCGACAACAGGCTCGACTTTTACATCGAGGTAAGCACTACTTCCGTACATTTAATCATTTCTAAGCAGAGAGAAATTCTTCTTTTGTCTCACACAACGCATTCAATGCTTAAATTCGAGCAACTGCCAATATTTGGAAGAAAGCCTAACTCAAACCGATCCTTTGCTTTGTCACGCAGAAGGTAGTCCGCGGCCTAGAAGAAGCTCCTCGCGAGGGTGGAAGCGCAGCCAGAGGCGCCCTGGCCGCTCTCACAGCCCTGGGCTTGGCGGGACCGCGAGCCGGCGCGAGCGTGGCTCGATGCTCGGGTATCCGGGCCCTCCTGACGAGCCTCGTCTCCTCGAGTCGATTGACCAGCCAACTCCGCTCGGCCAGTCTTCGCGCTCTGGGCAGCGTCTGCTGTTGTCTCGAGCCGGTCGACCAGTTCGTCACCGAGGGCGGACCCGAGATCTTGACCGACGTCCTCGTGGTCGAGTCGACGCCCCAGGCGGAGAAGTCCGAGGCGGCCGCTCTCCTCGTGCAGATCACCGCGCCCTGGATGGATCGCGTGGGCCTGCCTTACGTCGAGCCTTACGCCGATCAGCTGATCGCGGCGCTGACCGAACTTGCCGAGCAGACCAGCTGCAAGCAGACGTTGCTCCTGGCCGCTGCGGCCATCAATCATCTCTCGAGGTCCAGGAAGTGCATCCGTCCTATTATCAAGTGCGACTCCATCAAGAAACTGCTCAGGTAAGAGTTCACACATGAAAGCTAATGGTAAAGACCGGCATTATGATATTTTTGGAAAGTAGGCGATTTTCTCGGGCTTTCCGTTTGAATTAATTGGAGTTTCATCTTTAAAAAGGGATTAAATTAAATCGTTAAAATAAATGCGAATGAACAGTTTATTTATATTTGTGCTCTGAAGGGGAATCATGGTGATTGTATAGAGAGAAAAAGAGTGAGGTGTTTTATTTCAAAGGCATAGCCTACAAGGATCGATAAAGCCTTTTTACAAAATTAAAATACTTGTAGCAAAATAATTATTTTAATTAAATTTAAATAAAATATTCTAGACCGCTCGCGCAGCTATATATATTAAAACGAGCCTATCACTTGTTTGAATTAAAACCGCGTGGTACAATAGTTAAGTTTGTCAGCTAACGATCGAATCGACTACAAAATCTATCTTGGCCATTTCAGATGCGTGAAAAAGTCGAGCGGCGGCAACGTATGGCTAATGGAGCAGGTAGCATCCCTCGTAGGGCAAGTAGCCCGCGTACCTCAAGCCCGAGCCCACCTCGCCGAGACCCGCGCTTCCGTGGCGCTCGTCTGCTTCCTGCGCATGCAGCCACCGGGTCTCGAGGACGAGTATCGCCGTCTGGAGGCCACAGCGAGCGAAGCTCTCACGAGGCTCTGCGTCGACCCGGAAATCGCCAAGCAAGTGGTCGCGGTCGGTGGCTCCAACTGCCTGCCCAGCTCCCAGTGCAGCGGACAGGGGTGCAACGAGGCTGCGGCCGACCAGATGTTTCGTAGCACCAAGTCACTGAGGGTCGCGAGGAAAATCGCCGCCGAGCAGATCGATATTGCTCGAATATGGGACTGCAGTCCGCGCTGAAGAGGTGCAGCCTTCTTTTGGGAGGAACAATTTTTTATGGAGCTCTGCTCTATTTCGAGCTGTGATTTTCGAAGAAAAAGACTTTTCCAGAACTTTTCATTGACAATCTGCGATGTTTCGACTTCTTGTATAAGAACGTCTAGGAAGGTATAGATGTCTCGGATAACCGACAAGGACCCGAATTGAAAATGGCTCTTGTAATTAGTTTAAAAAATTAATTTCATATTTGCCAATTTATCAAGTATATACGAGAAATTTGAAAAACATCATGAAAGACAAGACGAATCGCTTTGTCGAACAAAACAATTATTGTCAATGATGTAAATATTATTCTAAAGATATATTGGTATGTTTAATCCTATCAAGCTGACGGAGATGCTGTAAGTACTTAATGCTTAAGTACTTCTTCAAGCACTTTTGTATCAGTATTATAATTAAGCTTTCTCGCGTAGAAAGCTTAGTCTCGAAGTTTAACATGTGATCATCAATATCAGCTTCGATCCATGAAATAAACACAGGCTAAGCTTTTAATTGTTATCTGTTTTGAGTGAGAGATGGAAGAATGCATTATCGAGATTGAGAAAAAATATCGAATTCGCAGATCGATCATATTTAAAATTTATCACTATTTATTTCCTTAAGGAAACATGCTAGGATTGGAAAGATTCCTACCTTACCGATTTTTGCACGAAACGAAATTCTTACATGAAGGCACAGATTTTTGATATCGAAAATTCCGTTCATATTGATTCACAGTGATTTTTATCTCCCGTTTTCCTGTACCAAAAATCTTTGAGAATTATGGATGGAATTTTTCGAAACTGGAATCGCGTACTGTTTACATCATTACCGATCAGGTACTAACAGAGTGATTTTTTCCAAAAATGAATCTCCATCTTTATATATTTCATTAAGTGTCAAAATCGGTAAGGTACGAATCTTCCCAACCCTAGCGCATGGCCTTAATAAATATTACTGACGAGTGTCCTCAGGGTCGCGGATTAGGCTAAAATTTTACTGCGACATTCTTTGGCGAAAGATATGTAATATGATTCAAGACCCATCTAAATTCATGGTTGTCTTTAACGCCGAGCACGTATCTCATATTTTTCGTCAAAGAATGTATTTGTAAAGTTTCAGCCAATTCCGTGACCAAGAGGGTGTGGACTCTTCTTGTTAGTGATGAAAATGTGTCATATTTCAAACAAACTACATACTGTGAATGCAATCAATGGAGAGTGAGATTTATAATATATAATTTATATCTACTTATTATATTTAAAAAGAAAATAGTTTTATATCATTTTTGTAAAGAGGATGTATTTACATATATATATATATATATAAATACATCCTCTTTACAAAAATATATATATATATATAAAGCGCTTATTGTTATCATAAGAATTCTTTCTAGTCTAGCATTTAAAGTTTTTATACAATTGTACAAATAGAAATATATATAATAAACAACCTGATTAAAATAAATAGCAGTTTTTAATCTATTGATTATATTTAGATGACTGGAATAGCATGATAGATTATATAGAAAAGATCACTTTCAAGCATATTTAACAATTAGAAACCGAAAAGTAGATATTTAGGCTACTGATACTAGAACTTATATTTTTATCCTAATTTGTATATATTATAATTTTTCAATTTGATAAGTCTCTAAAAGTTAATTCAAATTTATTAAAAAATATGTACACACCATATTCTACTATGCTAAGCCAACTGCATCAATAAACATTAAATATATTGTTTATTTTACATACAACATAATTCCATTTTTATAATATGTACAAATATGTCCATTTCATCAATTGCAGATTCAGCATACTAAAATATAATAGTAAGTATATGTAGTACATATAATAGTCGATATACCAATACTAATGCCATAACGTGATTACACCCTCAGGTGAACTGGTATTGGACCGTATTTTATGAAACAACGTGTGAGAAGCACAATTTAACGCATGCGTATTTCTGCCCGTGTAATAATATGAAATTTTGAGTTATACTTCTCAATCAAACACTTGAATTTAATGAACAATATATATATATATATATATATATATATAATAGTGCAATAAGTCAAAAAGGTTAAGTAAATGGTTATAAATAGATTAGTATAACCCCTGTAAAAAATTTTAAATATTTTTCGTAAAAGTCTATTAAAATAAATGTTTTTAGTGGAACTGAACCTGCAAAATAATATTTTATTTTTATTTTTTCAAAACACGTTTTTCGAAAATCTTATTTTTTTCTTATTTTATCTTTTCCTGAAGTTGACTCTGGTGAAAAATATCAACAATAGTTTCAAGGCAGGGTCGAAGTTCAAGATCACAATAGCCAAGTACAAACTTTCCTTCAGGTGGTTTGAAATAATCCAAGCCACGTCCAATTTTTACTACCCATCCATTGCTCAATCTTAAAAACATTAAAATTTTGTACTTGCATGTTACTTTATGTATTATTAAATAAAACATAAAAATTTAATCTTACTTAATTTGTCTGTCATGAAGAGTTTCTGAAAATTGGATGTCTAGAGTTACCAGACGACTTGCTAAACTTTTTTTTAATTCTTCTAATCTTGATACCTGATTAATCTTATCATGAGGATCACTGGTTGTAGTTAATGAAATTCTAGACAAGGACTGACATTTTTGCACAGCCAGTTCACAAAATCTTAAAAAATTTTGACACTGAAAGTGAGAAATATAAATAATTAATATAACACAATAAAATAAGCAATCATGGTTTTTTAGAAAATAAATAATAAGCATATAATATTTTAAATTCATGTTTCAAATCAATAGAATTTAATCATTTATTATACTCATGAAAAATATCATAGCTGAAGATAAAGATCTTTATGCTGGATTTATTTTCTTAATATGATAATTCAAAATCTATGAAGACGTATAGATGAAACTCATGTTCACTTCTGTAGAATTTACTACTGTAACCGATAGTAACATAGGATTTTACTGTAATAATTTTTACTAGTTCAATAAATAAATTAAAAAAGATAAATAAAAAAAAAAATTTATTCATTAAAATTTTTAACCTGATGAAATGTTCTGATGTATGGTTCTTCTATCCGTATCTGTGTTACTGTAGCATCTAAAAATCGACCAAATACTGAATTGTAACCATGTCCTACTGCTCCACTTTCAATTTTCATATGTTCTCTATATTTTCCTGAGGATTTTCTTTCATCTATTAATGCTTTTACACGTTCTGCTCTATCCATATATTCTCCAGCTCTTTTTTGAAAATGTTTTTTCCGAACTGGATCCTTTAATTCTAATATTAAAAATTATTATTATAACTAAAAGATTTTAAATTAATAAACATATATTCATGAGGTACCTTTAATAGAATCAACAAGAACTTTAATGCCTTCTTGATAAAGAACTAATGCCATTGTGTATTGCTCCTTTCTATCCATATCAACTGCACGTTGAATGATCGAGGCTGCTACACTTTCCATTTTTAACTAATCTTTTTTACCTATATAAAAATATTTATTTACCTATTATTTATATAACAATTATTAAAATATTTATAACAATTTTAGAATATAAATATACATACAATTGCAATACGTGGGTATATATACGTAGATAAAATTAAATTTATTGTAACAAATAACAATAATTTAAAAAAGTGAAATGAAAATGTATTTGAATCTTGGACAATTAAGGATTGTTTACTTTTCCATGAATAAAAAGTTAAGTCCAAAAATTTCCAAAATTAAAATTGTAATTATTGATGTCAATCAAAGTCATTGCATTAATTTCACATAATTTTCTTCAAAGAAATAATTCGTGAAATTTATCGTGAAATAGTCCATTTGTAAAATCTGTCATCACTTGTTTACGTTACGTGGTTATTCCAACACTGTGCCATAGGGTAGGGTTATGTTACACATTCCGAAACAAGAATGCATTTAGATCATGGCAACGTTGTTGACTAAAAATGCTGAATTGTAGTCAGTAGTCACTTGCCGTTTTTTGTTTTTCAGTAGCGCGCGCATTTGTATAAGCAATATAACCTAAACCGCTTGAGTACAAAGAGTGTTTATATCACATCTATTAAATGTTGTTATGAAAAAAACATAGTTAAAGTAATTTAAACAGCCAGAAATAAACTTTACATTTTACAATGATTTTTTAAAAAATGTAAACTAATAGCAAGATATACACTTACTTGGCGCGAATTTCCAGACACTGAAATTATATTAAATGCAAATAGAAAAAATAACAACTAATCATGAAATCAAGTAAAAACTTTACCATTGGGGGTTTATGGGGTGAACTTCCAGTAAGAGAAACTCATAAACAAGAAGTTATTACCCCAGATATTATAGAAAATGTTTGGAGACAAGTCATGGATGAATCTAACAATTCTGATTGTGATTATCAAATGCATAGGCAGCCTGAATATATTCAGTAAATATTGATTGTTCGTGTTTTAATACTTAATAATAAAAATTAAGACAATTTATTTTTTTACAGGATGCCTTTAGGGAATCCACATGTATTAAATACAGTAAATTTACGACAACAATTAAGAGCGATGGTATTTAAATTTTTATTTCTTATTTTGTTCTTTGTAAACTAAAATTTTTGTTGCTGTTATACTAGTATAATCCCTTTATAGGAGGATGGAAATATTTTAAGGAATGTAACTGTGATCGAAGATGAATCCCAAGAAGAAATTTCCAAAGATCCATATAGCTTTACTTTACTACATAAACCAACTAGGTAATGCTATCATATTTTTTATATTTTATGTATAAATCAAATTATTCTATCAACAATTAATTTCAGGAAAAAATTTAAAAATGATGTGATCATTAATCTAAAACCAACAACTGCACAGGGATTATTAAAACATACAATAATAGTTTTATTGGCCCATATTGGGTTTGATAAAGCATCGGATTATGCTATTGCTACTCTTACTGATGTTGCTGATCACTTTTTAAGAAGAATAGGACTTTTGTTAAAAATAGCTTCAGAGGAAAGAAATTATGGATTCCCAGTAAGTTTTATTTGTAAATTATGCAAGTAAAATAATCACATGAAGCATATTAAAATTTACAATTTTTTCTTTTTGTAGGATGCAATGGAAAAAGTTCTTGTAGAAGCAAATGTTGGTGGAATTATAGGACTACATAATTATTATGAAGAATTTATTCTCAGACATGAGAAAAATGTAAAACAAAAGGTTGAGAAAAAATTAGAACAGCAACGACAACTTGAATTAAATATCTGCAATGCAAAGTAAACAATTATAATTAATAATAAAATTATAAAATTTTACCACTATTACAACCATCATTAATCCTTTTATTTTTCTAGAATGGAATTGCATGAAGCAACAAACAATCTTCAATTCGATGACCTAGGGGAGTTTGGCAACGTCTACAGAGAAGTTCCAACACTACAATTACTTGATCCAGAAATGGGTTTCCCTCCTAGTTTAGATGCTGGTTTTCAAATGTTACACAGCCTTGAACAAGACGAGTAAGACAACAAATAGTATATTGCTTTTAGATGTTTAGAAAAATGCCTTATAATTTTATAGTGATTTTTTATCGCAGATTGAATAGTTTGGAAGTGGAAGAAGATGAAGTGAATGTCGGTGACTCCCCAAGTACAGGTCATCAGCGAATAGATTTTTTGAAGAAATAAAGACTTGTTTTTCTATTAATATTTATATTATGTGAATTATAAAAATTCAGTAAAGTTAGATAAAACTGAAAATGTAAATAAAATAAAATCTAAATTTAAAGACTATTTGTTTCCGAATAATTAATGTTTTTTTAGATTATTTTTAATTTTTAAGGTAAGTAATAAATTTTATTTTATTTTATTTATACACATAGGTTTTAATATAATTAATTACAGGGCTTGTTCGTGCCTGCAGTCGATAAGACGGGACCGTGCGCTTGCCATATGAAGGCTGGAGAAAACGTCGCGAGCTAATTGTACATCTTATATATATATATAGACTGCAAGTAGTCTCGCGTACAGCGTAACGTCAAACGTGACACAGCTGACAGCCGATGTAGTCCGGCCGCTGAGGGGGGTTGAATATGAACTTAGAGGTCCCCTCGGTAACTTAGTGTTTTTATATGTTTTTTGAGGCGTAGAATCGATTTCTTTTTGTTACGGAGCCCAAAAGTGGTTCCTTTAATTGTTATTAACAATTTAATTGTTTAAATCGCTATATCTTTTGTTGTATAAGAGCTATCAGAGTCTGGTTTGTATTAGTTTGTTTGTTTTTTAAATACAAATCTGCTCCATCAATTATTTTTCAAAAACATTAAATAGATCAAAAGTTATTGACAATTTAGTGCAAAAAGGTCCCTTTTTCGCTCTACGCGCTTACTCTTCAGCTTGTATCTTCGGTACTAATAAAAATTTTTAAGTTTATAAACTCGAATTTTAAAGCTAAATGTTTTGTCTATCAGATAAAATAGTAATAAATAACTAATTTTTATTTTAAATAATAATTTACGTTACCAAAAGGTGTAAATTATGTAAAAAATTATATTAATTTGTTTATAACCCTATAAAAACGGTTGTAATTGTAATAGCGACATTTTAAATACGTCAAATTGTTGGTTTTTTCACCAAGAATACACTCGATATTATTTTTTTCAAATACCTTTATTGGAACTAAAGTTATTGCAAATTTTGTGAACAATCAATTTTAAACGGTAAGCGTTGAGGTAAGCGCTCTTTATAGGCCGCTGAGTGGAGAGTATAAATTTTGAGGTCTCCTCGGTAACTTAGTCTTTTTAAATGTTTTTTGGGGCGTAGAATCGTTTTTTCTATGTTACGGAGCCCAAAAATGGTTCCTTTAATTGTTATTAACAATTTAATTGTTTAAATCGCTATATCTTTTGTTGTATAAGAGCTATCAGAGTCTGGTTTGTATTTATTTGTTTGTTTTTTAAATACAAATCTGCTCTATTAATTATTTTTTAAAAATATTATATAGATAAAAAGTTAATAACAATTTAGTGCAAAAGATCCCTTTTTCGCTCTGCGCGCTCTCTTTAGCTTGTATCTTCGGTTCTAATAAAAATTTTTAAGCTTATGAACTCGCATTTTAAAGC